>VOQJ01018492.1:0-25691 GCA_015052665.1 Apistogramma diplotaenia
CTTCCAGGTCATACTCTGCACAGATGTTCCTGTATACTATGCCAGCCACTTGGTAATGGCGCTCCATGTATGTCCTACCTGCTAGCATCTGCCCTGCTGTTATGTGCTGGATTGTCTTAGGAGCGTCTCTGCACAGCCTGCCTGGTGTGGTAGACTCCAGCATCTATCAGTCTTGTGCTCAGAGCTTGTTCCTGTGCTGCCATGATTAGTGTCTCTGTGCTGTCCGTCTGTTCAGCTTTGTCCAGCCATTGGTAGGATTTTTCTCTGTCAGCCACTTCTTCAATTTGCTGGTGGTACATTTGGGGTGAAAGCCTCCATTCATGGTAAGGAACTTTCTTGTCTTGATATAAGTGGCTTCCATCTCTTCCTTTGGCCAGCTGACTCTCCCAGCAGGGTATCTGAAAACTGGCAGGTCGTAGGTGTTGATTGCCCGGATCTTGTTTTTCCCATTCAGCTGACTTCTTAGGACTTGCTCGACTCTCTGTAGGTACTTGGAGGTTGGAGCTTTCCTGGCGGCCTCGTCGTGGTTCCCATCTGTCTGTGGGATTCCAAGGTATTTGTAGCTGTCCTGCAATGTCTGCAATGTTGCCTTTTGGTAGTGCAATCCCCTCAGTTCTGACTACACTTCTCCAGTCCGAATGCCATTCTGATATCATTGCTGTAGATCCTAGTGGTGTGGATCAGTGAATCAATGTCTTGTTCACACTTGGAGTCCATCCATCGGGTCGCGGGGGCAGCAGCCTAAGCAGAGAAGCCCAGACCTCCCTCTCCCCAGCTACCTCCACCAGCTCCTCCGGAGGGACCCCAAGGCGTTCCCAGGCCAGCCGAGAGATATAATCTCTCCAGCGTGTCCTGGGTCTGCCCCGGGGCCGCCTCCCGGGGGGACATGCCCGGAACACCTCACCCACAAGGCGCCCAGGAGGCATCCTAGTCAGATGCCCGAACCACCTCAACTGGCTCCTTTCGATGTGGAGGAGCAACGGCTCTACTCTGAGCCCCTCCCGAATGGCCGCACTCCTCACCCGATCTCTGAGGGAGAGGCCAGCCACCCTTCGGAGGAGGGATTCACACTTGGAGTAACACATCTCAATGCAGACAGATAATGAGACAGATAATGAGATTAAATTCTGCAACCAGTGGCAATCCCACATCGCCACAGTCTGGGACTGAACTCTATCCTCCAAGAAGACAACGCTCACCCTCATAGAGCAGGGTTTATCTGAGACTACCTCCAGAATTTGGGAGAGGATGGATTGGCCGGCCTGCAGTCCTGACCTCAACCCCACTGAATACCTGTGGGATCAGATTGGGCGTGGATTTCGTGCCAGTGTGACCGACACAATCACACTGGCTGACTTACAACAAATGCTGCTTGAAGAATGAGATGCCATCACGCGGTAGTGTGTGACAAAGCTGGTGACCAGCATCACCCACGTACTCAACTCTGCTGCTCAACACACAAATGCATTTTCCTTACAAATGTGGCTCCATTTAAAGGGACAAACAAGCTTTCCAAACAGAACCTTTATCAGAGCTATATTATTATTATTATTATTATTATTATTATTATTATTATTATTATTATTATTATTATTATTATTATTATCATTGCCATGGAATACAAAGAACAGGGTGAAACTAAATACATGGTTGTAGAACATGGCTGCTGAAGAGAAGCCACATTCAGATATGCCAGCTCATGCTGACAGATGCAATAAATGCTACATGCAGGATACCACCAAAGAAACACACACAGGAGGAGAGAAAGGACACTACAGGAGGTTAAAGATATGCAAACCTTTGCAAATTCATCTATGAATCTTTAAACCATACTGTAACAGTTTCCATAAACATGCCATGTTTTATGAAAACATAGTTTTCATTAAAATGATTTATTTAGAGCTGCAAAGTAAATGCAAAATCTTCAGAAATAAACAAACAAACAATTTGTATGAAAAGACAGCTGCACTATCGCAGAGGACCAGTTTTTTTTTTTTAAATTCAAGGCAGACAGCAGCCTTAGTCCCACCGCCCACGTGCATGTGACCCCAGTTCTGACAGCATCTTTAAGCTGCTGGCACTCAGCCATATCATTAACCACCATTTACTGAAGACATTAGATTGGGCCCAGAAATTAAGGGACGTACAGTAGATGGGATTGTCATTCTTTGTTTCTACAGTTTCTCAGTGGTAGAAATTCTGCATTTCATGTTGTAGGAATCGAAAAGCACTTTAACTTCAATAGCTTAAAAGCCTCATTAATCAATAGTTTTACATTAACATTAAATCAAATAACTTTAATAATGTGAAAAGGGTTGCTTGCCATGATGAACTCAGGGAGAATCAGCATCCAGCATATCTTTAAATAGCCTTTAAATCTCTCTCTGTTTTTTTAAATTCTTTTATTTCAATGCTTTAGCTTTATGGCACAGTTATTCTATGGATCAGTCTCATCAGCATTTTTTCTTCTTCTTCTTTTTTTTTGCAGCTGCAGGCAACTCTTCAACAAACAAGTAGTATTACTGGAACAAGCAAAGCATCAACTAACAAAAGCTCCAGATATATTTCGGGGATCAGAGCAGATGATGCTGTCAATTATGCCGTCTATGTTGTTATTTTTCATATGGACACATTTATTAGTAACCAAACACACAATATGTTTGCTCTGTGTGTCAGTTCCTTCCTTTGAATTTCACTGCAACTATACCATTTGTTCTCTTTGATTAGACCTTTGCTTGATCTAAATTAAAATTGAATACCTCCAAACCAGCAGGCAGGAAAAGCACATCTGAGATGTGCCACATAAAAAAGCAAGTTAGAATCGCCATATTGTGCAGCCTGCCTCACAGTCATAGCTTTATGGAAAACATAAAGGAACCAATGCATGTTTCATCTGGAACACGCATTAAATGCTTTTTGTCCAGTTGATGTATAGCAGTCATACAATAATAACATCAACAGAATCCCCAGAAAGGAAAAGAGAAAAAAAACACTTGTGCTGACCTGTGAACTCCTTTTGTATATTCAGTGTGAAAATCCATTACTCTCTCCACTGTCAACTTCAGATCTCAGAACAGTAAGTACATACATTTTCAGATTCTATTTAATTGTCCAAACCAGTGGAGCAGATGAAAGTGCTTGTGTTCAGTACATACCTAAAGCAGGCAGAGGCTAAAGAAAAGACTACAGAAGAAGCATTTCTGTTGTACAAGGAGTAACACTCAGGCACTGGGTTGGTCCTGATGCAGAGCTGTTTATTATCATTTTAACTGAAACGAGTAATTATCCCGGCTCCTTTTTAAGCAGAAAACCAGTCGCCTTTAGAAAAGTCGAAATAAAGAAAATTCTGCAACCATCCGTCTGCAGCTTTTTCCTCCAGACATTTTAAGCAACAAATAGCTTTTTAGGATCCAGCAAAAACATGAAAATGTCTGCTGAAAGTTCAGCTTGCAGAAAGCACACTCTTCTGTGGTGCTGCTTGAGAAATAAAACTTTATGACTGAGTGGGATATACCACTTAAAATTTACTATGATATTTTAACTGCTTTACTTAAAGACCCAGTGTACTGAATTGATGCCTTCCTATACTGTAGCATTATGTAAAAATTAGTGCACGTGTCCTTCGACTAGTTCAGTCCCAGCAGTGCATCATGCCCACTGGCAAGAGTGTGAAATACCTTATGCTTTGCAAATGCTAAGTGTCTTGAGAGTTGGAAAAAGATGCTTTTGACCATTACAGTGTTTTGTTCTGCATTAGGCTGCTGAAGATTAGCTAGATCCATGGCTGCTCTGGGGTGTATTTTTATGATCCCGGCTTTAATGAGGGAGTTAACAATGGTTATAAGTTTGTCACGGCTGTGAGCTTTAATGAGTGTGTGTTTTTTTTACAGCCTCTAAGATTTAAGTGCACAGTTTTCCACAAAGACATGTATATGTTATTTGTAAATAATTCAAAAAATGGTGCTTTAGCTGCAGCCTGTTTTTAAACGCTGTCTTTGGAAAATGTCTGCTGTCCATGAAACATGATTCCAAATTTTAATGGTGCCCAGTTGTTTACAAAAAAAAATATTCAGATTCAGGACTGTGTAACATTTTTTGCTGGAGAGTCTGACCCTTTGTAGTCTTTCGAGTGCACAATCTAGCAGTTGCTCCTTCCATATAAGAGGAATTACAATTGCAACTTTTCTATTCTTGAAATCAAGCAAGTGCTGTCTTATTGCAGAGCACAACAAGCATTATATATACATTTTTGTATGTAAAATCTGGACTCGTCACTCCATAAATCCCCTTTTTTTCCCCCACAGATCTTCACTGCAGTGTAATTTAGTCTTTTTTCTCTGTTTCCCTTCCTTAAGAATGGCTTCTTGACAGCCACCCTTCCACTGAGACCAATTCTGATGAGGCTTCAGTGAACTGTAGATGGATCAACTGAAGGGCCAGATGCATCTCTCAGGTCCTGTGTCAGGTCTTTGCTGGATTTTTTCCCCCCTTTTTCTTAAGGACATTATTCTGTTCATAGGCTCTAGATAGTTTTTTCTTCTTTAGTCCTCCACTTGTCCAGTTTCCTCAAAAAGTTTAAAGGCAAACTGCACATCATGCCAAGATGTGCCAACTTTTCAGCTCTTTGTGAATCAACAAAACGATTATTTATGCCTGCGAAACTCATATTTTTCAGAGTCAACTAAAGAAATGATAACAAATGATGTGTTTTTGTGTCAAGCTGCTGGTAACAAAGACACAATTTAAAATTGGTTCTTTGCTGAGTCGCCCATTATGTGCAGACACAACGCAGGTTCATCCCTCAAGTTAGAGGCTTCTTTTGTGCTTGAATGAGTCACAGAGCAGTGTTAAGTGGCTTAAGAAACAAAACACATCCTTGTGAAAATGGTCAGATACAACAAGGACTATGAGTAAAAACAACAACCAGTGTCCTAACACAACTTTTGAAAGACCTTCAGAAGAGAAAGGGGTGGTTCGGAACATTTGTGCTGTTCTGTATTTTATTTTCCTTTTTCCAAAAGATTAAAACAATGATGAAAAAGTCAGAGAAAGAGAGAGGGGCTGGGGGGAGAGACTTGAGTTTACAATGTAAAAGCTGGCTTTCATAAAAGGCTTATTCAGAATCAATTTTTTTGTCATTATTTTTTTCTGATTACTCAGTTTATTACTTCATTTAGTCTTGTGGTTCATAGATTCTTTTAAAAGTAGAATGGGAGGAAGAGCTTTTAACATTTATCATCCTCACGTTTTCTAAGACAGGCTTAAAACTCCTTTTTGCTAAAGCTTGTAGTCTCAAGTGAGCCACTGCTTTGTTCGATGGTATGGATCATGGCTGCGCAGGGACCTTTAACATGCACAGAGCACCTTTCATTTCCTATTCTGTCTCCAGTAATTTGAGACTTGTGCTTAGTCATTATCCCTCAACTAATCTTGGCAGATGGACAAAAATAAGTAGATAAATAAATAAAATGAAAAACATAGATGGACATTGACTGTTGCTGGTTGAAATTGGTTGCAAAAGAAGGTACTGAACCAAGAAACTCCTTTTGATTACTTTTAAGGGTTTGTCTGCCCATTCCCACCTGGAGGCGGAGCAAGTGTCCACAGAGTTACGTGACAAAGTCTGACAGGCTGTTCAAAGCTCCAGACAGAACACACACATGAAAAAGTGAACACTCGCTCAGATTCAGACACAAACATTTTAAAAAGGGAAACATGTTTGAAAATGTTATGAAACAAAGAAAAAGTTGAATCTCAAAGCTGTGGTGGAAAAAGCTCTGATCTCACAATTCTAATGCTCAGTTGAACCTTCCACTATAAGGAGATGTGATGGCATTGTAGCAGATAACAGTGATGACAAAGAAGAATAAAGACTGAAGTCTAACCACGACCTGACTTTCATTTCCTTGAGTTATGCAGATAATAGAGCAACAATAAATCCCCTCATAATAACAACAACAAAAGATCAAATATAAAAATTGTTAAGGACTCAAAGGTTTCTATTGTCATTTCAGCACACGTGTTCACATCAGGTGAAATGAAATTTTGTGCTCAGCCAAAACCAATAATACACATAAAGAGCAGTGTATACAAAAGCAAGAAACATATTTATGGGATAACAAGAAACATAAACGAAGCACAACTCTGATTAAAACGTGCTGCTTTAATGTATCCAAACCATGTCCATAAACTTAACTCAAGAAGTACAGAAAATAGTTTTTGCTTATTCTGTTATTGACTCTTGTTTGGTGTTTATTGGATTAGATGATTGAAGTCTGAAGAAACAAGACATACTGGCAATTTAACAACTTAGCATGAGGAAGGACCGCACACAGTCACAACAGCCTGCCGCCTCCTGCTCATGCTGGTCACCAGCTCCCTCACACACTGCTGTGGGATGGCATCTCGTTCTTCAACCAGCATGTGTTGCGAGTCAGCCAGTGCCATTGTGTCGGTCACTCTGACAAGAACAGCTCATCCAAGCTGATCCCACAAGTGTTCAGTGGGGTTGAGGTCAGGACTGCAGGAGGCCTGTCATCTGGGAGGACGGTTTCCGGCCTCAGACTGTGGAGATGTGGGATTGCACGCTGGTTGCGGAATCTCATCGTGACATCTCTCTGCGTTGAGGCTTCCTCCAATGATGAGGAGTCTGATTATCATCACCTGGGTTACCAGAAGCTCAAAACAAGAGTCAGAGTGTTTCATGGGTACGACCCACATACTCAACTCTGCTGCTCAACCCACAAATACATTTTCCTTACAAATGTGGCTCCAGTGTTTTTTACTTCTGTTTGTGTAAAACATTTTTAAACACTAAATGTTAAGGTATTTGAATAATATTAACCCTTCTCTGTTGGTAAGCAAGGCTGCTTTTGCTGCTGTGTTTGTGAAATGTGCTCTGAGGTAACACTGTGATTTACCAAATAAACTACGATGTGAGAATGTAAACAAACTGTTTGTCGGAGGGAAAGTGGGATTTTTAGGACTTTAGCTGACATAATTGTAGCTTATAACCAGCTGTTACTGTTTAGCTGACTCGTCTGTTTAATGTCTAATTCTAACAGTAAATATTGCGACAATATCAGAAATAAATAACTGTGTTTATGCATGCTTTTTGTGTGTGTGTATGTGTTAGAGCCCAGAATTCAGTTCAGGAGATGAGGCTCGAGGTAATTAGGAAGGGAACATATTATCTAGGTGCCGGGTGCATCAGCTCTTTCCTTGGTGTTTTCACTTCTTCGATGAAGGGGACCCCTTTCTCAGAAGATAAGCCACAGATATGATCCCTCATATCTCAAGTCTGAAGGTGCAGGCATGAATTAGAATTTGCCTTCACAGCATACAAATGCCTACAGGCTCTCTTCTCCTCCGCCTTTGGTGTGCCATGTGGCCGGTCTCGAGCCGCAGACATAAAGCACGATTAGACGGAATAACGATGTCCAGCTCAGTCACTGTATTCACTGCAGGCCGGCATGGTGGCTTCCACAAACTGGGACCTGCTCCCAAGGATTTTAAGCTGATTATTTCTAAATTGGTTGGAAGATGTAATTACACACTAATCAATGCATATTTATGAGTACAGCATTGATTTTTTTTCTATGAAATAAACAAAAAAACCCAGCTGACGGAGCCTTTAACCTCCCTCCGATTGTTCCCACTCGAGTGTTTCCACACTTGTTTTTGTGATAAACATTATTTTTGTCACAGGTGGAGTCCCAGCAGAAATCGACGCTTTGACATTAAGGCCCTCTTTTCAAGGCTGAAGCGAAGTGTTAATTCATATGATGTAACCAAAATACGTTTCCCAACAACAACAACAGAGCATTAATGGAGCCAAACTTTACATGTTTCTATTGTAATTTCTCACTTTTTTCTCCAAATTTAATGTGAATAAAAAGACAGCATAATATTTTATATTGATAACTGCCTCCTACGTCAGCTGAACAAGTGCTTCTGCTGAGATCCTGTAATACCATTTGGACAAACTACCCATAGAAGCCCAGTGCACATAATACAATACTAGAACTTAAAAAAAAAAAATTCCTCAGTATTCCTCAGTGCGGGGGTGCTTTCCCTCCAGTATGCATTATGATTACAGCCTTGTCCAGACCACTTAACATGTTAGGCACCTAGTGAGGTAAGACATTTTTTTCAGTCTTTAGGTCTGAGATGGGTCATGGTTCTTTCATCACTGTATGCTGTGTGCTCTAATAAATGAACTGTACACAAATGAATGCAGAACACCGTCAAAGCCGAGTGCTCTGAACAGTCAGACATATACTGCTTATTAATATTTTTAATGGCAATTACTTTTCTATTTATTTTTCTTTTCATAGCTCATTTGAAACGGACCCTTTATTGTGTGACAGAGGATATTTGCATTTTTTGAGGGAAGTGCTTGTTGTTGCTTCAGAATTTCCCAAGGCTGGAAAATTGTGTTTTACAATGCCAGATCTTGCTTTGCAATGACTGCTTATGTAACCAGAATATGTGAGTGATTATTAAGCATTTGGAATTAAAAGGGCATTGGGGTGTGAGTCCTCTTGGTATGAATTAGTATCCACTTTGTTCAGTCTCTCATTAATATCTGTAAAGAGCGACTGTTATTCAATCGTACCCTTTGTGTTTCTCTTTGCATTATACTTCATAATTACATAAATTTTGTTTCATTTAATTTAGTGCAAATTACATTTAAAAGGTGCTGTAGACAAGTTTAGAGTTATGTACTTAGACAGCATTTCTTTCAGTTTTTTTAGCCACTGGATGATCATAGCAAGTGCAGATAAAACAGAGGGCGTAAGGATCTTAACTAAGAGCTCATGAAAAGAATCAGACTGAAGCTTTTGAAGAGACTTGTTGAGAATTCTTTCTACCCCTGATGTAAGGCACCAAGAGAGGCAGTACCTGCTTACCTGTGTTGGCTAGTGATGTCATATAGGGTGCACCATACTGCAATTTGTTCAACAATGTTTCTTTGCCCAGTCAGACCTCTCAGGCCATTAGGTGCCAATCTGTTAACTGTTCTCAGAATTAGATACACATCTGCTGAGGTGGCTTTTGGTCATTGTGGTCTTGTTCTTTGGAGCAGGCTGCCTGCTGACCTGAGATCAATTATATCTGTGCACACATTCAAAAACAGACTCGCCGCATTTGATTCACACAGGCCTGCACTTCAAAGGTGTTGTTTTCTTATCTTTTGCCATTTTATCTTTGCTTAAGGCACTGTAAACCTGCACAGCTTTTATGTATTAATCTATGAGTTACAGTAAGCACATTGAGTTTACATGTAATGAAATGTGCTATCTAAATAAAATTGTCATTGGAAGTCCAGGATATCTACCCACCAACAAATCAAAAGAAAAAATCGATCTCAAACTTCCATCATCCATTCCATAATACAATTGACTTACAGTTTACTTCTGCTATGCACATAGCTGAGCTCTTAGTTATTGACTGAATCTATATTGTAGCATAAATGTGCACTACTTATTTTGGTTAATTCACTGCTAGTTGCACACACTCAAATACCCCAGTAAAAAAGGATATATCAGGGCCATTAGCATCTAGCAATTAAACCAATGGCTTCCATCTCACCCATATTTCTGCTTTCTGTCTCAGATATTTAGTAACTGCTAGGTCTCTTTTAGGCCGCATTAAAGTAAAAATTGAAGGGCAACCTCCGTGCTACCAGGAAAAACTGGTGCCACTGACATTATATACTGTTTGGGATCAATTGGAAGTAGTTGTGGTTGCTCAGGTTGAGCATGCAGCACCCTCAACCCTCTGGACGACCAATTCTGATCAGAAGGTCATTGCACAGGTCGCCTGGTGGGAGGCAGCCTGTCTTGGAATGATAACAATCGCACTCAGACAGAGTGGTGAATGCAATTAAGCGCTATGTAATTTATAAATGCAGACAGACTGCCAACATGTTGCAATCAGTCAGAGTCGGTCTGCACTGATGACTGCAACTCCTCCACTCCATCAAATAATGCAAAACGCAAACCTGAGTTACTAAGGTTTGTGGCAGGCAGTTCACTGTAAATTGCACTAAACACTGAAAACGTCTTATTTTGTGCCTGATAGTGCTTGTTGTTGCTAGGTGTGCTCATTTATTTGGAATGAGAGGGGAAGATGCTATCAGAACAGGTGTGGAATTGGCACGGCTGGATGAATCAGAGCTGTGAGCACAGTATCAAACCCTTGGCTCTGTCCTGTCACTCTTTACTCAATGCTCAGTCTGAGTGTTTAGGGCTGATAATACTGGCACTTTATTTAAACGGAGCAGAACTGAGCTGAACTTCAGACGGGGGGCTGAGGAGAATCCCAATGCAAGATGCATACAAGGATGCATCGTGTTTTCCTTTTTAAAGTGAGCAGAGCAGGTTCCAGTGTTTCAGGCTTTCAGTCACATTTCTACAGAGATCGATACACAACGAATCTGTCCCGGTCTTTTCTCAGCAGTGCGCACAGACATTCATGTTTCTTTCTTTTGCTTCCCTCAATAGGTGCTATTACATATTTCTGTCAAAATGCAGCTGTTAATGGGTAAGTGTGTTACATTAATGTATGAATATATGTTGGCGTTAGAGATAGTTAGATTAATATACCCAATATTTCCAATCTCATGTTTTCCTCTTCAGAAACTCACCATCAAATGCAAGAATATAATCATTTTAACATGAACAAATTAAAACAAGCAAAAGAATAATAAATTCTGGGTTTGGATGGAGCAGTGAATGATGATCAGATTGGGGCTGTTCTTCTCTATCATCACAGCAGTTGCACCGTCTGTTGCGAGGCCAGCAAACTGTGCACAAAACACTTGTTTGGAGATGCCCTCATGGAAAGCAGCTCCAGTGGATAACTTCAATCCAGTTGCAATAGCTGGAGGAAAACCCAGACATGCCACAGTGTCTTCATTAATACACGTACGGCTCAGCATCTGACAGTAAATAATGTTTTCCATTCTTCAGCGCATTATACAGATCAACTGTTACACACAGAGTTCAGGTTTACATGGATTATAATAAAGAAATGATCTGGATAAACCCTGTGTTTAAATTCTCACCACCACACCACAGAAGAGTTCATCCTAATAAACTTATTGAATCTTCCTCAGCCTCCTCATATTTACCTGAACTGCCACACTGTTTCTTGAGAGTGATACACATGCTTACACGCTTACACTGCATTATTTTGTTAGCGCCTCCCATTTGTGAGCTGCAGATTTGTGCTGCTAGTGGTAGAATGCTGGCCAATAATGAAATGAACTAGCTGCGTCTGTTTGCTCATAAAATTTATAAATTCAATAAACGTGGTGCTGTCCAGTAAACAATGTAGGCACCACAGATTATTTTTTGAAGGAAAACTTTGTCTCAGTGGAAGACATGACACCCCATCCCCTAGATGGTACAGATTTCATATCTAGAAACATGGTTGCATTAATTCATTACTAAATATTATATTCAGAGTTGAGACTGTGGAGCAGAGTTGCAGATTTAAGCTTCATGTTACCCTCCTGAAATCCCACCCTGACAGAGATATTATTAGCCATCCACAGGAACCCACCAAGCAAAAAACCTTTTTAATCTGCACCAGTGAATAAACAATTAAATGTGGACTATTATCAGGTGTCCTGCTTCTAAGTCTGTTCATAAGTAACTTGATAATTGATCAGCAAACTGATTTATTTTGACTTACAGAGACCTTATTGCAGCAAAAGGAAAATACCACTTTAAAATTGATCTAAATTCTCAGATGGCTTATATGATACAAATAAAATAATTAATTGAGGATGTTCACAACAGAGTAGATTAGTTGTAAACCAGCAGGATATCCTAACTCACACAATAACACTCTAGACTCACCTTCTTTCATCTGAGCAGTATTGTTTAAATAAGAACCATCCTGTTTTTCATCCTGAATGTATCACTTCATGGCTGGACTATTGTAATTCCTTATTATGTGTTTGTCCTAAAAACTCACTTCATTGCCGTCAGTTGAGCAAAAACACTGTTCTACTTCTAACAAGGACTAGACTGATTATATATCCCCCATCTTCACTCCTCTTACTTGGTTCACTGTTAAATTCACAGTTGACTTTAAAATCTTTCTGCTCACAGGCAAAGAAACTGACAGTTCAGGCCCTCAGGCTTTCCTGTGGTTCCAGCCCCTAGTTTGGATTGGGTGATGTTGGGAGACAGACACCATCTCTACCTTTAATATTAGGCTTAAAGCTTTTGTTTGTGATAAAACTCAGTGCTGGATCAGGTAACCATCCCTTAGTTGTGCTGTTATGGAGTCAGGCTATTGGACAGCCAACTCTATTCTTTCACCCCCAGTGTGTTAATATGCCACCGCTGCAGTAGTAACAGATGTGGCTTCACTTCCCTTACATTATGGATCTCTGTGAGATGACTGTTGTTGTGAACTACAGTTATATAAATAAAACTGAGCTTAATTTAATAAAATTGAGAAATTTAGTTAAATTGTTCACATTTTGGATTTTGCTTCAGAATTCGATTTTTGGAGAAAAAAAAAAGAAAAAATTTTTTTTAGTTTCCATGTTTGACTTTTGGCTTTTTGTTGGACTGAAACATTGGCACCTGGGGGAATAGCTCAGACTGCAGACTCAGACTCAGACTGCAGCTTAAATAAAAATGCTATGCTTTCATTTGATAGTGTATTTGGCTGCAAAATAATTCATTAACAAATTAAAATTTTAGCAATTAAAAACAAGTCATACACTTGCTAATTCTCTTTTTGTTTGTCTTGACTGAGCTCATGTGGAATTCTGGTTGTAATCAGTAAACTCCTGCTCCCACAATATATAATGGATGATAGGCAGCAACCGGGCCCAGAAAATGCATCTGAGACACCAGAAAATGATGGACTACATCTATCAGTCACAGTTAAAATGGTAAAGAAGTATTTCCGTATGCCGCTTTTCTGATCCCACAACTGACCTCAAGGGTTATGTGACTGTGCATGTATGTGTGTGTTTATGTGGGTGGGTTTAATAACAATGGTAGTCCATCCAGGGATTTTTTTAATCCTTGAAATATATAATTCAGATGTTTTTGAACCTAATGTGAACAATACAATTAGAGTCATCTGTGAATCATAAACTCTGACCATGATGGAGACAATTGAGGCCTGCAGTTCTTTGGATGTTGGGTTATTTTCTGACCTCCTGGATGAGTTGTTGATGAGCACTTACCCCTCCTGTGAAGGTCCATCACTGTTCCGAGTTTTCTCCGTTTGTGGATAATGGCTCTCACCATGGTCCACGGGAGTCCCAAAGACTTAGAATCATCATGTTTTACTTTTTGAGATCTTTTTGCCTACTTTTGTCAGACAGGTTCTATTTAAGCGATTTCTTGATTTAACAGGTCTGGCAGCATTCAGGCTGGTCAAATTGAACTCAGCAAAAATTGTGGTTGTCACAGTTAATTCTTGATTTAAACAGTCAGGTTTGCATAGCTACTTTCCCTAAATACTGTAAATTAAAAACATCATTTAACTGCATTTTTATTTACTCAGATTATTGATTATATTTGTGTAATACTTGCATGACAAATTTGCAAAAAACAAATAAATCAGAATACCTGCTAGTCAGGCAGCAGAAACCTGAGACAGAAGAGGAGCAAGAACAGGAACCATGGAAGGATAACAATGTACCACTGGCAGATAGAAGAAGTGGCTGATATTAAAACATCCTACCAATGGCAGAACAAAGCTGGACTGAAAGGATCTGCCTGAGACAATCCAGCTCGTAACAGCAGGGTAACCGAGTGGCTAGCATAGCCTACAGGAACATCTGTGCTGAGTATGACCTGGAAGTCCCAAAATGGGACACAACCCAGAAGGTGACTGAGAATCACTGAGCTAAGGTTCTGTGGTACCTCCAGATACAGACCGAGAAACTGGTGATGGCGAACCAAATGAACAATGTGTAGCAGTGGTGGAAAAGTAGAGGAAGAAGTCTGTAGTGATGGAAACAACAATACAGAGTGATACTGTAGCAACATCAGGAATTAGGAACATAAGATGATCAAGAAATACTAAAGGACTCAGAGAAGAACTAGAGAGGATGTGGAAGGTGAAGGTAATGGTGGTCTCCGCTGTAATCAGAGCACTCAGGGAAGTGACAGCCACACTGGGAGAGTGGCTCCAGCAGATTCCAGGAACAACATCTGGAATCTCTGTGCAGAAGAGTGTAGTCCGAGGAACAGCTCCCAGGCCTGTGGTAGAGGACCCGAGCTTGGAAGAGAAACAAAGACTGAGCGGAATTGTATATATTATATAATATATAATATCATATAATAATATTATTAATGATCTTTGAGCAATAATGGCAATATTCTAAATCGTTGATGCTGTTTGCATAGACACATACGCAATTAATTGGATTGCCTAATTGGTTAGCTGGTGATAAATTGAGTAAAAATGAGAAAATGAACACCTGGGGTTACAAGGGTACAAGACATTTGTATTTGCAGGTAGTTTCCTACTGCTGTAGTCTAATTAGCTGCCAAGTGGGTGGTGTGTGCCAAGTAGACGTCCTGCTATATATGGGTATTTCATAGCAGAATATTAAAAGTCAAAACTAATCTGTGACTGACAACTACCCACTTGGTCTCACGCACGGTCCTTATTCTGGTACTCAAAACAAGTTTAAAATAACCACTTATAAATGATCTGCATCAGTTTTCTGATTCAGGTTTGCTTTCGCTCATGCTCAGAATTGATGGGTGTGCAAAGCAGCTCTTCCATCACCACCCTGCACCTCATTAAAATCATTTACTCTCTCAGAACATTAGCAAGCGGAGCTTTAAGAGCTGTGGAGAAAAGAGGAGATGAAGTGGGCAATCTTGACACACTTGTGCACGCTCGATAAAGATTTTGCTGTCATTCGTGTGTGTCTCAATATGGTATCACCCCCAACAGCAGAATTTTAAAAAGACGAGGTGGCTCCGGGCTGTGTAATTAGAAGGAGTGTTTAATTAGGTTTTTGAGTTGAAGATGTGAGCTATTCACTGTCACAATACAGCTGACCTTTGCTGTCTTTAAACTCACCCGTGGACCTATTTAGTCATTTATAACTGTGAGAGAATGTCATCTTTTAACTCCTTTGACTCCAGCGGGGTGGACGAGCGTGTGTGGAAGAGTGAAGTTGAATAAAAGGCTTGTTTAATTTCACACTCTTGTTTATACCCTGGAAATTAATTGATTCACTATTGAATTTATTTAAGAATATTCAAGCTGGGCATCACAGAGGAGTAATATGTTGACCACAATGATGGTGCCACTATTTATAGTGATTCTGTGATACTCAATACACAGCAGGACAGTCTGTACAACATCTGTGCAACTTGGATGCCACTTGTCAGACTTTAAAACCAAAGAAAGCTTGTGTTTCATTTAGTTTCATATTATCCTTTTGGGCTTTCATCAGTTTATCAACAGAACAACACAAACTAAACAAAATATTCTCAATCGAGAAAAGAATAACACTGTGAAAAGACCTCACACTCTAAGGCCCGTTTCCCATTTGTCTGTGCTTCCGGCCTACACAGTGAAACACTCACATCACAGCTTTTTAATGATGACATCAAAGCACAGAGTTGCAATGGTTGCAATCAAGCATCCAACTGGTGTAGGGATCTTATACACATTGTTTGAAAATTGAAAATGAGCAACTACAAGAAGTGTGAAACAAAAAGAACAAAAAAAAAAGAGACATTTTTGTGAAAAACAGTAACATAAACAACATGAGCCTTGCGTTTCTCTTTTCAGCCATTACCAAATATTTTCTAGCATCACTGGTTGTTTGTTGCTGTTGTTTGTCATTTTCCACTCACATTTTCCCTTCATAATATATTTTCATTGCTATTAATATGTTGTGGCACACACAGGTAGAAACTGCAGCTACCAATACAACAATGCAAATGTGCAGCATGACATGATGCTCTGTGTTTTTTTGAAAGCATTGCTGCTGTCAGCTTCCTGAGGAGTGAGGATTTTACCACGTCAGAAACAATAAAGTTATTGATTCAAAAATAAATGACAGTTCAGAACAATAAAAAACCTTTATTGTGTTCATATATTGTGTTGTTGTGGACAAATAAGGTTAAGTCAGGTTTTCATTGATTGTTACTCACTGTAACACATTTCGTATATCCTCAAGCTCCAACAAACATCCAAATTATTAACTCGGTCATAATGGTGCCTATCTAGCCACTACGAAAGGAGTAGATAGAGATGTCAGTGGATGAGTGTGGCATACTGTAGCGCTAGAAGCCAGGGTTCAGGTAAGCTGATGGTGGAGACTGCATGAGGCAATGACACTGTAGACAGTGATTACTTGATGGCATTGAAGGCATACATGTACACACTTTTAGTCTCTTTTTGTTTCAATTTTATGAATGCTATAGGTTATAGCTGCCAGCTGTCTGCTAGGCTTCACCTCTACTAATGTGAATCACAGCACCGACCTGTCAACTGTGTTCCATGCTCTCTGGATAACATCTTTTCAGACAAATCATATGGCCTGCTTTGTACTAACACACTGTCCAAGAAGTCTGTGCTCTAGTTTTTGCAAGTCAAATTATTTATGAAAACATTCCTTAACATTAGTGTGACTTGCCGTTACCATTACTTAATGCTAAATTGCTGTGTTTGGATGGACTTTGTTAAAGTTTACGAGCAGTGCTAGTATGAGCATCCACCCCATTGCCAGATCTAACTGAGACAGGTGGGTCATGCCCTGGTCTGTTACAAATGAAAAGCAGGACTGATACTGCTGCACCACAAGCTCCAATTCTAGCAGCAATGATTATTCTGGGAATGGGAAAAATTCCACCTGCTGATGTGAATGGCCAAAGCTTGCCTGGGAAATCTACTCAAAACACCTTTGATTCCGAAACACAACCAAGAAGTTAGGAACTGTTTGCTCCTCCTATCACATACCTGTATAACCTGAGCATAGCATGAGGGAAACTGTGAGCTATAACTATAACTACAACTATAACTATAACTCCATAAACAGACACTTTCCAGTCCCTGTAGAACCACAGTGTGAGCTTGGGTGCCTGCAATAAGTCAGACTCACTCCTGGAGGATGGTGGTTTAATAGAATACAGACAAAGGATGGAGAGTGTCAGGTTCAGTCGTCTGAGGATCTCATCTGTGCTTTTTGCAGATGATGTGGTTCTCTTGACTTCATAGAGCCATGACTTCTAACTTGCCTTTGTCAAGTGTGAAATGGCTGGGATGAGAATAAGGACCTCTGAGTCTAAGGCCGTGGTTCTCAGAAATAGGTGCAGTCCCCCTCCAGTTTGGGGAACAAGTTGGTGCCCCCAAGTGGAGGAATCTACGTATCTTGGTGTATTGTTCGTAAGTGACTGGAGAGTGGAGTGGGAGATTGACAGATGGATTATTGCAGCATCTGCAGTGATGCAGAAGCGTGTTGTGGGGAAGAGAGCTGAGCATGAAAGCAAAGCCATTACTTTATGGGTTAGTCTATGTTCCTACTCTCAAATGACCGCAAGCTCTGGATAGTGACTGAAAGAACGAGACTTCAGATGCAAGCAGGAGAAATAAGCTTTCCCCTGAAGGATGGCTGGGTTCAGCCTTAGATACAGGCTGAAGAGCTCAGTCATTTGGGAAGGATTCTGCCACATCGAAAAGAGCTATTTGAGGTGATTTGGACATCTGACCAGGATACCCCCTGGGTGCCTCCTAGGAGAGGTGTTTCAAACATGTCCTACTGGGAAGAAGCCCCGGGGCAGCCCCGGACATGCTGGAGAGATTACATCTCTAGGCTGCCTGCATGTGTGTTTACTGTATTTCAGTTGTTTTATATTCAGGGTCCTTTAAAAAATTTTATACTTTAAGTAATAATGTGGATCATATTTTGGATAAAAGCCTCAACTTATATTAAATAAAAGTATATATTTTTATTTTACAAAATATGCAAATAAACTCAAAAATAAAAATAAATGGTAAAAGGACAAGTTCTTACAGTATATAGCGCTTTTCTACTCCAGCTGAAGCACTTTATACAACACGTTTGCATTTACCCATTCACACACACATTCACACAAGCACCGTTTTCTATTTCAAAGTGCTTTTCTATGTAACATTCACACACATTCATACTCCTGCGGTTGTATTGGATGTGGAGTTCAGTATCTTGATACTTCGGCATTCAGACTGAGCTGCAGCCAGGAATCAAACCCCCAACCTTCCAATTAGTAGACGGCCTGCTCTACCTCCCCAGCCCCAGCCACCCCACACAAATAATGAGCAATCTTTTCTTTAGACGTAACAAATAGTTTGAAGGAAACACGTTTTTCTACTATTACTGTTTTGTTGCTGTGATTGATTATGATTGCTTCTTACACTAAATTAATCTAGGGGTCCTCAGGGACCCCGGTCAGTAGCCCATGAATGATAAACATGTTGGTAGGATGAGGGTTAAGCTTATTCTGAAAATGCTGTACAATGCAGGTACAACAATAGGCCTGCTGCAACCTCATTTGTTACAGTGATTGGGGACATGTTATAGGTAAACAAAAGCCAGCAGGCAAATGGTATCTGCACACATTTCAACAAAATGAGAAAACAGAAGTTCCAGCAACAGGCATCTGGACCTGTAAACTGTGTTATGGTCAGACTGCAACATTAGCACTCTTTAAAAGAATTTGTAGGATACTGTCATTAGTGTAGGAAAACTAAAGCTTGTAAGTTCATCCTTTAACAGCCTATAGTGTTCAGTAGTGTTATGTGACTGACGTTTGTGGCAGTGATATGTTGTACATGTTTAATTTTGTTTTTTGTTGAATTTTCCGATTAAATAAAATTGTTAAATAGAAAGAATTCAGCGACAAAGCTTAATGCCAACAGTGTCTGGGATTCAATTACCTCATTTTCATACCTTTTCTAATGTCTTTGTCCCAAACACTAAAATAAATTGGTACATCAGTCAGTGCTTTGTGTTCACAGTTCTCTTGGGTTGGATGTATTTTAAAATAAGTTCTTTGTGTAGGTCAGCTACAAATGAAATCTGACTCACTGTCCTTGAAAAAAATACACAATTATCACAAGCAGGGACTGGGAGGCAGTGAAAAGAGTATGACACACAGTCACTTTGATCAAATCCCAGGCTTGTCTATTTGATAGGAAAACTTAACCCAGCGTTTTTCTCTCCAGTGCTTTGGTCACCACTGGCTCCAATAGGTAATGTCACCATTAGCAGGACGCACCGTGGGTCTCCAAATCCTGGCAGTGGTCCTTTTCTTTTCTTCTCAGCGAGACGCGGAGCCGACCTGGGAGAAGCTGTCAAACTTACAGAAAAGATGGATTATGGGTCTTAAAATAGCGTTGTGCACCTGTCGGCTAACATTTTCCAGAATGGTCACTGTTGAATTCAGCGATGATAGCCAAGAATCACATGCAGGGGATGCTGTGACCATGAAGCTGCTTAACACAGTGGTGAGCTTTCAAATCTCTTAAAGGAGCCACAGAAGTTTTTCATACTTAACAATACAGTATTAACATTGGAGAGTGATGCCTGACAAGATTTAGAAGCTTCTGAAGTGCTGACAGTGATATAACACAGTCAACAGTGTAAGATGACACTGAAGACAGACCCTGACAGTGCACATGGGGACTGCTGGGTATGTTATGCTGATAGAGGCAGCGGGGTGTTGGAGGTGGCTTTCATAAAATATATATTGCATGCTTTAATGCTGTTTGCATCCATTCTTTGTGTGATTCTGGCTGTGCTCAGCTCATTTCTGTCCGTTCAGTTTCTTCTCTTTTCCCCAATTCTGTGCCTTTTAATCAAAGTGACATCATTAAGGATCAACAGAAGTACAACCGTATTGAATTTGAATCAGTTTTTAAACCCAACTACATGTCTGCTTGGCATACAGACGCCCATGGCAAATTTTTAAAAATCAAAACACTTTTTTTACCCCACTATGAGTGATAATGCAATGGCATTTTCTTTGCAGAAAACCTTGCGTTTGCTTTAGATGTAAAGATGTCCATGTGTTTTCATACACTATTTTAATAACCAGTTAAATATCACACACATAGTATTTATTGCATTTGCCTGTTGAAGTGTGTGGCAAATATATTTGTTTATTTATATTTCGCTTTTGTAATATTGATCGGACCTTTTTCATCTGTTAATCACAAACATACTCACTCATTTCTTTCCCACAAATAACCATTTATTCTTCACACATTTACTGAAAATTACAGTTTATTGAAAGGACACAGAAAGGTCAGGTAACACAGATACATGTAGCTAGGAGTTACTACTCAGTGCATGGCACATTCTCAGGGAGACGACCCATTGTGAGTCTTTGGCTCTTTGCCTCTGGAGTGTTAAAGGCAGAAAGAGTGCTGAAATATTAAATGTTGAACAGTTGGCCAGCCAACTTGAGCCTCTATATTTTAAAATGTGGAGGAGTAAATTAACCTTGCTACAATGAGTGACAAACAATATTCTAAGTTGGGTAGTAGTAGTAGTAATAGTAGTAGTAGTAGGCGTACTTTTTTACTGTATTTGTCAATTGATATACTTATCACAGGATACAGTGTCAGACCTCACCAGTGCAAAGGGATTTTCTAGAAAGATCACACATTTAGAAAGCAGTGTCCTCACTCGGAACGAAACTCAGATAAGTAAACAACAAATGAACAATCATGAAACAAGTTACCAGTGCCATTGCTACCTTTGAAAAAAATTTCTAAACGCATGCCATTTTACTATGGAGGATTTCAGATGACAGTTTGAAATTTGTTGACAATTCCAGTGTCTCAGCGTTTGCTAACGATGCTGAAATGCGCATGTGTGCGTGTGTCTAAAAGTGAGTGTGTGTGTGAGTTTGTGTGTGTGTGTGTGTGGTTTCTTGTAGAAGTGTGCGAGTATGTGCTCTTAGAAAGATCCTTCAGGCAATGCAGCAGCTCTGCGTTCCAGATGATATGCCGTCTTCTCAGTTGTATTTATGGGGCTTTGTGTTTTTGCTGCTGCCTGCCTCTGCCTCGTCATTGTCGTGTGTGGGCTTTGTGTTGGATTTCCCAGTCTGCACTTGGCTCCTTTGCTGTTAGGTTCAAAAGATAAAGATTCATAATGAGTAAGACTGACATGTTGATATTCTACAGTGGTGGTTTGTAATCTTGGTAGGAAATGCCCCATTAATCTATATAGAATACAAAACAAGTAGAAAAACATGGCGAGCTTGTTATGGCCATTGCTACTATGCCTTTACATTTGCTCCTAGTCCCGGCCACGATGCTATCTAATGTCTGTCCTCTGTAGATGTCACAACTTCAGTTGACGCAGCCAAATGTGTTGCCTTTGAAAGACCGATAGTCGCCGGCCTGCATCGTCCCATCCTCAAACATAATAATTCACCACAGTGTAATTGCTGGTTGTCACGGCCCCAGCCTCACAGGCACCAGAGCTAAAAAGTGCATTTGGATAGCCTTTTTGTAAAGATGCCACAAAATATTCAAAAACACCAACAGTCATCTTTTTTTTTTTTTTGCCAGTTTTTCTTCTTACAAGAACACAAAGTGCATCCTTCAGTTTGACCCAGCATACAGGTACAGGGAACCTTTCCCTGTTTGTAGATTTATTTATTTTTTAATCCTGGATTGTTTACATCAACAGTTGACTGATGGGAGTCCTTCTTGTCACAGCTACTGTTGATACGCAGATTAGAGTGGAATCATCTCCAGGATTTGGATCGCAAAGCCTGCTTACTTGTGCTTGTGTTTTATTGTGTTTACTTACTGTACAAAATGGAGGGACTACTCACATGAAACAGCTACACTGCAAAACTACAGTAGAGGTCAAAACTCCGTTATTTAGTCTGAGTCTGTGGAAAGAAAATAAAGGACTTTTCTTTTCTAGCGACTCTCTCTTTGTGTGGTAATTTTAGATGTAAATTAAACCATAATCACAGCACATCAGTCATCTTTGACTCATGTGTACTTATTTTGCTAGATGACTTCTGGCTGTAAAATCAAACTCAACGCCTCTACAAGTCATGCTTTGTCTCCCAGGAAAGAAAATGCCATGTCTGAAACCGGCCAATAAAAGGCCAAGACTAAAATGGGCAAATGAACACAGATGGGGCTCCGAAAATTGAAAAAAAAAAAGGTGTTATGGACAGACAATTTAAAGTTTAGGGTGTTTGGGTCAAACGGAAGATTGAGACTAGGAAATGAAAAGATGCTGGAGGTGAGCTTGTCATCTGTCGAGCACGGCGCAGGAACGTGTTGCTTTGGTGGTGATGAATCGCAAGATTTATTACTAGTAAAGAGATGGGATAAAGGGATCTTGAACAAGAAAGGCTACCACTCCATTACCCTGTCAGCACCACTTGATTGCAGTTTCCTCCTTCAACAGGACAATGACCCAAAGCACAACTGTGAACTTTGCAGGAACTGTTTCAAGAAGAGCCTGTCAGCTGTCAATCTGTAGCAGAGTAGCTAGCACGGATCTCGGAGCTGTTGCGGCAACAGATCGTCTGCATGTAAAAATTGGCCATCAGACCCGTCATAACTGTTGGAGGCTCTTGAGGAATTAGAATCTGATTACTTTATCACACTGACAGTTTGCATGAAAAAGGTTTTGCATGACAATAAAGTCTGAGAATTGTATTGTATTGCACTGCAGATTGATAGTTCATTCCATGGATATACAATTTTGTCCTTTAAACTTTGCTTCAAAGTTTGCTTTCTTGAAAGAATCATACATCTGATCCAGTGGCCGAGAATCAATCATACTTCCTTTCATCTGTTCATCTGCAGGCGAGCACGATTTCTCACTTAATACACTCTTGAGGTTTCTTTCCGCCAACTTTGATGTGGGATTGGGATTTTCTTTTCTGTGTATATTTTATTTTTCACCAGCAACAATTCTCTTAAGGACATCCAGTAGTTTAAATACTAGACTCTTGGAAAAACTTTCAGCAGTTTTGTCAGAAGCAGAACTACGAATGTGAACTGTGTATTTAACTAATAAATTAATAAAAAATCTTTAAGAAATATACATATGTTTTTAAGTGTGCACAGAAACCTTATAGACATATGCAAAATAATTATATTCCAGGGAAGTTTTCATCTTTTTTAAGTCTTTTGGACAAACTAATGCTTGATCCTTTTTAAAACAGTGCTTACAGATGTATTTCTAAAACAATAATATGGCAAAAAACTATATTAGAAAAGAAGTAACTGTAGTGAATGATGACTTTTAAAAACATCTTTACTGAATGTTCTAAAAAATTCATGCCAAGGATCGAATATCATCATTATTAGCAAAGCAGGTTAAAGCCTACAAAATATTTTGTTCATTTATTTTAGAACCATAAACAATAACTGATGATTTTGATGAACTAACTGACTGCATAGCTGCCTTGCTTGAGTTTGATCATTTCCTCAGTCACCCTTTGTGCTTTTTATATTTCAGCCTTTGTGCTTCCACTTGCACATTTTTAATAAATTCGAGAATGTCAGGTACAAACACTACTCTGGTGTGCTTCTGAAATATGCTGTTGCTGAAAAATGTCAGGATGTGCTAAAACGTTATGAAGTTATACAGTATGAGCCAAAGGTTTGGACTCTGTGCATGTGTTCGATCTACAGTAGTAATACAAAAAAGCAACTTTGTTGTGAAAGAAACCTGCTGTATTGATGTGTTCAAGAAGATATACCTAAAATGTAAATACATAAATAGCATATTAAATATATTTAAACCCCATGATGAACATTTGCCAAATTTGATTTGGTAAATATTACAGTAAACATTATAGATTATCTCACTGAAAACTCCACTGTGGTTTTGCACTATTGCTCTGTCAAGCATGTCCAGGCCACATCAATGAGCCTCTTTGTCTGATCAGTCTGCCAGAGGAGGCTGAGTGAATACATGAATATTGTGCAATATAGCTCACCTACAGTGTCGATGTTTCTCTTTTTCCTTTTATCACTACGGCTGCGTTGTACAAAACACAACAGGTACAAGACTACAAATCCTTTTCTCTCACAAACATCAGAAGAAATGCCAGTCAGGTTCTCAGTCGCCACAAATCGAACATGAAAACATGTAATGAAGGTGGAGAAGTGACAGAAATACGGAGCACCTAAATGCAGATTGATCCACTGAGACTGGAATGCAAATTACTACTAATCAAACTGTTTACTACAACATGAATGGCAAGTGCTGTGCAAGAGGGATGAAAACCGACACCAGGAAAAGAGTCAATTGTACATTTGGTACAGTGACATAATATGAAGATTTCCCAATTAGCCATCTAAGAAGGATAATAACTATATAACAATGGGAATATCTCTTAAAATGTCATTAGACAAACTAGGTGCACCAAACCCTTGCTTTTCCTGGGGGAAACAGAAGTAATACATCAAAATAGACCATCTTTTTGTTGAAGGAAAACAATACTACGATTAAAAATGTACTTTGTTTGATTTGTTTCTGTGTTTATATTTTTTACGCTAGTCTTGCATCTCACATTGGCACAGAACAGAAATGCCTTGAGGAATGCTTTAGACTTCACTAACAAGTAACGTGTTGGATTTAGTTCACTATATTAAATCTAAATAGAAACAGGATTATATGTTTTAGTGTTATAAATCAGTGACATAGTCCACTGTGCTGCTACACAAAAACACAATTGACAAACTTCCACTGAATATTTTTCTGGCACAAAATAAACCCGTGAAGTCAAATAAGCTCATTTGTCTCCTTTGCAATATTCTTGTATTCGTTTGCAAATACTCTGCGTGTCTAAAAATGGATTGCTGCCACTTGGAATGCAAGACAGTTGCTCAGTTACACTGTATTGCACTGCATTGAAATGAGATGCATTGTTTTGCTGTACCATCTGCCACCACCAAACAGGTGTGACTCAATTCAATAATAGGATGAGGGAGGCAGTTAAGCATGGATTTTGACAGGGCATTGAATATCACATACTGTAGGTGACATTGGCACACCAAATAATAGATTTTTGAGGATTGGTTACTTTCTTTTTTTTAGGAATGTGATGTAAGTGTTGTGTGTCTTTCTTATATCTTGATGAATCATTAGCAGCGCTTTTGATTGATGTCTTTGTGATGCACTCATTACATTCAGAGATAAAACAGTTTTAGTCAGGAAATCTGTTCTTCCACTGTGTCAACTACATCTGTGTCGCCTTTCTTTCCAAACCATCCTTCAAAAAGGGCTCGTTATGCCATATGCTTTCACATTTTGATGATTACATTACTGGAGAATTGATAAAGCCATGACAGGATAAAAAAAACTGCTATGCTGTGGATATACTAGGGCTTGGAGCCAAAGCGGCTTAAGTGACATTTCACCAATTTTCCAGGAGAGCCAAAACAAAAAGAAATGACCATAGTTTGCTTTTACTTTGTTTAATGACTTTAGTTGTTTTTTTATAGCATGTTTCTTTTTACAAATTGATGACACAATGCTTAATGAACAATAATCTTGACTTTGTCATAATGCACTTACTTACTTTTGGTGCCAACTTCTGTTAATTCAGACTTAAGTCTTTTGGTTTTTGTTGGAATAACTCTGTTTCTATTAATATTTTACTTATATAATTTTGACAGTAGATAGAGCACATCAAGAGCTTTCA
>VOQJ01018500.1:2086-14332 GCA_015052665.1 Apistogramma diplotaenia
AGCACATGGATACTGAACGTGTTCAAAAGGATGTATTTTCTGCTCGTCTGTAGTGTACATTCTTACAGAAGGAGCAGAGTCATAAGCTCATTCATTCGCACTGTAAACAACTCACTAGTAAAAAAAGAAATTCAATTGTTTTCAGATTATCTGATGACATGTGGGTATGTAAAGAGAAAATCTCAGCGCTTAGTCAACTACTTAGAATATTCCAGGAATTACTTTAACGGCTTTATTTTACTAATGCAGGAATTATATCTTTCAATGATAAAAAAAAGGTAAAAAATAAAATCTGTCATGGGATTAACCCGATGTTTGATCAGAAATAATAACCAACATTCAAATAAACTAAACTCTGGAAACTGAAGTACAACACAGAATTCCCTGTTTTGGAAAACCAACCATTGAGTACAGCAGTACAAACACTGTAGGGAGAAAAAAGGTAAACCAAACAGCATCATAATGTTTAATACATTTCTGGTCTGTTACAAACCAGATGTCCTAATGTTCCTTTAAGCTTAGTGAAATTAACTGGTACGGATTAATTGTGCTTCTAACGTGTGTCAAGATATCTAAATTGAAGATAATAATTGTGTTGGACTTCCCTGAGAGGAGAACACGTCAAAGTGTCCGAAAATAATAACCAACCTACTTATAAATCCAATCTAAACCAGAAAGACAGGCATGGCTCCCAACTGGAAGTCTAAGGTAAAATTCATCAGACAACAGGAATATGAGTGTGTATGGAAATACAGAAGCTCTGGAGTTAAAGTAGTTCCATATGAAATCAGCTTGAATGTCTGTGCTGATGTGAGATGGAATGACCTTTGTGTTTGTAGGAAATGGATGAAACGACTAAAACCCAAAAGCCAAGCACACACTCATGCTTCCTGTGACTTCCTGTTTCTTCAGAACATACTACCTTGATATCAAATTAGTGAATTTATTAATTATTTCAGGTTTTAATGACCATTTTTACTGCATATAATACAGTTACTGCTGTTTCAATGTGTCATCTTTCAACGGAAAACTCCAAAAAGTAGATTCAAGTTATCATGTATTGATTCGTTTAGGCCCGACATGACGGAGTCTTTAAAGTCCAATGCTCAAACAAGACCATGTGACCTACACTTTAAAGTATTCTACACGAGAAAGCAACAATACTTTAAACTACCCAGACTTCTTCTCTTCATGGACCAGTGCCGTGTTCGGCACGTTTCAAACTATTGTTAAAGCTGCAATGTTTGTCCACAGATTGAAGCAGCGATCTCAGGAACTACAGATTCGGTGTGCTATGATCTTCTTCCTGTGGACATTTCTGTTCTCAAAATGCAAAAGTCTGCAACAATATTAGTTGAAAAGAGGTAACAAAACTAGTATCAATTTTAAGTCCAGTTTGTATCCAACTAATCAATCTAATTTAAGTCTAATATGATGTCACCATCAATTCTTGATATTTTTTTTTAATCTGGCAACTTAGAGGGCAAATGCTGCCCACATGTTACCTGCTAATCAATGGTCCTTTCATATCACTGACAGTCATTGCTAAACAATCCAGTAGAAACATGAGTATTTTAATTAATTTCAATTTCAGAAGAATTTGTTTTGTAGCCAATAATTACTCAAAGTCTAGAACCTACAGACACCACTAAATGTTGTGATTCCTCCCTTGATATGATCAATCAGGCTTTACTGTAGCCACCTTCAGCTGCAGCTGCTTCAGTTTGTGGTCTTTCTGCCTTCAGTAACTAAAAAGCATGCTCTGTTGGGTTGAGAACAGGTGACTGAGTTTCATTTCTCTCCTTTCAGAAACTCTCGGGTTCCACTAAATTATGCTTTGGGTAATTATCCATTTGTTTGTATCTATTATCCAGTCAGTTTTGGAGTTTTGGAGGTACAACTTCATCTTGGTTTCATCTGTCCAAAAACATTTTTCCCCCAGAAGTCAACAGTCTGCTTTTAAAATGTTGTCCATCTTTTTCTATTCTGGACTAGCTGTTCAGAAAGAATTCTACAATCATCCACTTCAGTTGTCTGCAGTCGCTGTGAGCTCAGCCAGTACATTCCTGTTATTAAGAATGTCAGAGCTCAGATATGGTAACTAAAGGTTTGGCTCTCAATTCAACAGCTTTACGTTAGGTTTTCAGCCTAATTATGGCCTCCTCCATGAGCTCCGTGAACATCATATTGAGGGGACAAGAAAAAAAGATATCAAATAGAAGTTCAATCATATCTCGATCTTTTATCTGATTATTTTGCCATGCAATAATTAGGGAACTGGCCTCACCTGCTCAAAAACTGGTTGAAATTGTGAGCCTCTGAAAAATGGCAGATTACTGAACAGTAAATAAAACACTTTTCTTAAACCTTTTTGTTAAAATTAAAAGAAGTCTACACTCAAGTTACACAGTTTGCTCGATTTTTTTTGTTCTTCCCAACACTTCCATAGCAGTTTCATAGCTACACATACAAATAAAGTTTTGATGTGCATTTTTTCATTTTGTTCATCCGTCACATTTCACATCCCTGCAGTTTGTAGGAAATCAAACTGTCACTGTTCATAGCACCATCATTTAGAAATATGTTGTCCTTCAGTTAAGGAGGTGACAAAAACATGCTGAAAGATATGGCAAAGCAGTCCCAGTGATATTTCTTATTTCTGTAATAGCTCTCAAAAATGTCTTTGGGATTATTGCAAGAGTTCTGGAAACTTGGCACCTCATTAGAAACTCATTCCTCTGCAACTTAATAAACAGGCTTCAAGCCACCAAAAAGATAAAGAAAAGATAAAGAAAACCAAGATGGCAGCAACAAATGCCAAACTCACGGTGGGGAGGGGCAGATGTGACACTCCAAAGTCCTTCTTGTAATCTGACTTTTGAATGCCCAAACATCTGCATTCAAACTTGGTTAAACATCAATGCACAAGCTTCACGCTCATGTCTCTGGGCTGACGGCTTCTAGTCTGTCATCATGGGTTAATGTCGAACAGCACAGTACCTGTAACACTACTAAAACAACAGACAATCCACTGAAACCAACCAAGAAAACTACTCATCTGCTCCACACCCTGCCACAGCCTGCTTCAAAACACAGCCTAATGGTCATCCTGGCCATGGAGGCATTTTGACATTTCGGCAGCTACAGATGGCCACGATATTTGGACACACAACAAATTCAGTTAGATAACGCCCGACAATAAAAAAGAAGCAAAATTTTACAATCTGCTTAAGAAAAGAAGGTTAAAAAAGAAAGAAAAAGCTCTACATGGTTTCATATATATATAAAAGGTGCATGTACACACTTTGGATTTGAAATGCCTAGCCTGAGGGATCCATATACAATCTGCTACTGTACACAACTGGAAAAGTATCGAGGGTTCGTATGGAAAGACCATCACTACACTAGTGTTCCTGTCAGCAGATTAAAAGGAAGCCATCAACAAATACCGTGAGGACTAATGTGTTTTCCTTTATATTTAAAATGATATATCAACAAAATGTTATAATACAGAGATTATGCATTTACAAATCGTTAGGCCAGGGCTGGGTATAGTCTGATTCCTCTCTCTCAAGTGTGGGTCGGGGTCTCTCAACTCTTCAAATCAGCTGGTTTGGATAAAGGTAGGTTGAGGTTGAGTGGGAACACCAAAAACCACCGCCCATGGGTCATGCTGTAGTCACCTTGGTAACCGATATGGAGCAGCACGGGAGGATCTGAAAAACAGAGCTGGATGATTAATATTTTTATCCAATGTGAAACAACAAGGTCCCACATCCTTAGAAGACATGTTGTTATAAGTCATAGGGATAGTTGGATCAGATTACCAACCATTTACTCGTCAAAGAACATCTTTTCCATAATGTTCAGGCTTCGAGCCAGTGTTTGATCGGCCGGCGTTGTGCCTTGCTGAGGCGCCGTTGCGCCGGGCTGAGGATTTCACCGGCCCAGCGGTTCGCATTAGCATGCTAATGCTAACACCCCGCACTCACGTGCCGTGTTGAAAAGATTTTCTGGCTATAAGTCTGATGTTGCATAAATGGCTTCGTTTGAAGAGGCCTCCAAATTACGAAAGATGTCTTACCATAATATTGGCTCACTGCGTTTTTCAGATTCGTCCTGAGTGTTTGCTCTCCTGGGCTGTCCTTCTTCCTCTGGACACACACAAAAGCATTTGAATGGTTACATGACATCTAAAAAAGAATCCCAGTAAAGAATGTAGGTGTAAAAACAACTTCTGCATCACTGACAAACACTAATAAAATCTGTGTGTTCAGTCTAAATATCAGTAACTTTGCAAACTTCAGGTAAAACTGCGCAGACAACTTTTGAGTGAGAATTAAAGCATCAGCCAATATTGCAAAGCCCACACATGAATCTGGCCTGAGGCTACATTAAAACAACACCACAAACTACACAAAAAGTGCATTAATTTTAGTGTGTGTCAGCAAGGGTAAGAAAACAAATGTTGGTTTAAACACTATTGTGCAGAAGTCCATCATTACTTAATAATAAATTTGAAAGACCTTCAGAACACCTGGAGAAATACTCTTCAAGACCACAAAAAAGCCTGAGTCCTCCACAGCAAAATATAAAGAAATGAGGAGCAGCTCAGTTCAATTCAATTTTATTTATACAGCGCCAAAAACAGTCGCCTCAAGGTGCTTTTTACAGATTAAACCCAACAATTAAAACGACCCCCTATGAGCAAGCACTTGGCGACAGTGGAAAGGAAAAACTCCCTTTTAAGAGGAAGAAACCTCCAGCAGAACCAGGCTCAGGGAGGGGCAGTCATCTGCCATGACTGGTTGGGGCTGAGGAGAGAGAGACAGTGCACTGCACAGTGCAGTGCACAGTGCAGTGCTCAGGATTTGTGCACTGTTTTAACTGAACTGTTACAGGCCGTTTGATTCTGGTAAAAAAGGCATTTTGCTGTCAAACCCATTGAGAATATTACACTTCTTAAGTTCTGTACCAGTCCTCATCTGCTTCTTCAAACTGGGACTGTGCCAACCACAATCTTCGCTATCCAGTGACCTCAGGTAAACAATTTGACATTGTATATATTTCTTACCACAGGGGTGTCCTTCCACATCATCAAGAAGATTGGCTGTAGAGTTGGCTGTGCCCAATCTGGAAAGCAGCTTAGTTAAGAGCCTCAAAACTCAAGCCTCACAAACCAGATCAATCTCTCACAATTCAGACTCAAAGATTTGGTGAGCCAGTTAGTGATAATGTGACAACCAAAGATCTCAGCAACAATGGCATTAAAAGAAATGGCATCAACAGTTTTTTAGTTAAACTTAAAAAACCAAACCAATATGATACCTTTTCATAACCTTTTTTAAAGTGTCAGTCAGAACACATTCCTAGTTCAGACTAAATATTTTGTAGCTACTGTGCTGCCTCACAGTTAGCCTGACCGAGTTACCAAAGGATACGAATGATGCTTCAGGAGCGTCCTCCTTTTTGACTTTCTTCTCTTCGTCTTTTCTGAAAACGTTCTGGCGATTTCAAACAGCTTCTTTCTTGTGGCTGAAGGTGAGAAAACCTGCTCAATTTAACAGACTAGAAAATGACCTCAAACCCTAACGCAGGATTTATGAAATATTAGTAGTATACATTTTAAAATGAGCAGACTTACATTTGCCCATGTGTTTAAGTTTGTCCCTGAAGAGTGCATCGTCTGAGATGGCCTCCATGGAAGCAGCAGAGTACTGCTCTCCTGCACACAGACACAGAAGCACTGCCACACAGTACACTTATGCACATGAACAAACACATCAAATATTTATAACATGGTATCTGTAGCGCAAATTCTTGATGCACCCAACACAGTGAATGCACAAACACACACAAACCAGTATTCAGAAGAACTTAGACAGAGCTCAAAGCTTGATGAGTGATATCTACCTGTGTTATTCTCCATGCTAGATGAATGATTGGACTTTGATTTCTTTGACTCATACTTCAAGCGATCTAAAAAGAAAGCAGATATTATGACCACTAATGTGCGTGACGAGATGTGGTGAGCTCTGGCATGGTACAATGACCCAAATTCTAAATTTCCATAGCAGACCCAAGCTTGAAATGTAGAGGTGCTAAAATGCAGCATTTTCATCAGAGAAAAGCAGTCAATGGCATTAATCTGTCTCCTTTTCCTTGTTCCTCCCCTTTTCAGGATCTTTCAGTTTGGTTGCATCTTTCTTTAAACTGACAAAATGTTTCTGCAGACTTCATAGTTCACTGTACTGCTGCCATCATGCGTGACATCATCAATAAAGATTAATGAGTGCATAGCAGACGAAGCCCAGGCCAGGTTTCACAGAGGAGCTCCTAAGTTTGGGATCATGAGCAGATCCAGTCTTTCTCCAAACTTTAGTCTTTCCATCACATTCATAAAGATTAATTTTTGTCTCATCAGTCCATAAAACTTTATCCCAGAATTTCTGAGGCTTGTCTCCACATTTCTTGGCAAATTCCAGCCATATTGTTGCTGAAGTGAACTGACTGTAATTCTAAATGCTAGTGTACCGCATATGAAGTTTTGGCCTCCACGCCTGTGGATGTGCTCCAAGTTGCAATACTTGTTTTATTCCAGTAGAGTGCAACATGGCGACGCACATTTTACACTGAGCTCTTCATTCTTACTTTGGAACTGCTCAGACTCAGCCAGTAGATAACTGAAGACAACAAGCTTACAATAAATAAATCAAGAAGATAAACAATCGTGAACCACGGGAGAGAATTCTGAGTGGAAGTCCTGACTGGTTTCATCGAGATCTTCAGTCTGTGATGGCAAGCATGGCCCACGGTGACTACGAATGGTGAGATTGTGGCCAGCTGGAAGCATCTATTCACAGCAGAACCCTAAACTGAACACTGACCATTAGGAAACCCTAAAACACTACCCTGGTAGCAACTGTTGCAACCAGAACTTTGAAGATTAAACAAAAACTCATTCTTGGGGTATTTTATTTCACAAGCATTGTGGATGGATGCACAATTGTCTTTGTTGACCGGTGAGGTAATAAACCACCGTTTGTTCATCTGTTCAGTAATTCGTTGTCACTACTTAAGTTTAATTACTTCTAGTACCAGACCTAGTAGATGTCTTGTGTCTGAGCTTATGCAGGTGCACATTAAGGCGCTACATTCGTTTGATAAGGTGTAATGACTGGAAGCATGAGATGACAGAAAGAACTGTGTACGGTGTTTCAAATCTGATCTTTACCAGAGACCCAGTTTGTTAACTGCATTAGTAGTGTAGCTACTTAGAGTGAACTTTTCTTATTAAATAAATACATGTTTCTTGTTTTGGTGTGAGTGACAAACATATGCAAAGGTGGTTTAGACAACCAGTTTTCACTTTTCAGATTTTAGTTTACTCTCTAGAGCAGTAATTCCCGAAGTGTACGTCAACAGAAATTCAGTTTGAAAAACTCAAGTATGCATAGTTACATATTTAATTAAATGTTTGTTAAAACTGGTAAAAGGAGGTGGTTTGTTTGTGATGTACTCATTACTCTGACCTACACTTAATGTCACATATTGGCATTAGCACTTCAGATATGACTGGGTAGTGTTAGCTTTTGTTAATCATGTTTTTTGAATCAAACTTTCAAGGAAATAGATTTTGAAGACATTCTTCAAGCCTTCAAGTTTTTGCGATAACTGCTGTGTTTATATTCAGTGGTCCTCACCAAAGGACAATGTGTCTCCCCTTGGGCTTTAACAAAATCCTTAAGTATATTTGTTTTCTCACATCTGCAAAGCCAGTTTTTAACAAGTACTTCACGATTATAAATTGAGGCAGATCTCAGTGTGGGCAGGTAGAAGAAATTACTTCTGTTTTAATCCAACAAAAGGAGCGCAACAGTGTTCAGTTCTCAGACCACAGTTATTCATTTTATATACAATCAAATCAACTTAAATTCAGACCACTTTTGAGCTGAACTGGGTAAAACTGGGAAAAGCAGTACATCAAGTATGATGGTTGCAGTGATGGTTCCAGTTCTCAGTAGCTGGCACTATAACAATTTCTGACTACTGGCATATCAATGTGTTCAGGGCAGAACTCTTATCAAACCAGTGAAGTTTGATGCAGATTGGAGAGTGTGAGTTACAGCAATTTTGTGCTTCATGGAGAAATGAAATCCACCATGCTGACAGAGTCACACCTTTGGTGAAAACTCAGTTTTCAATACGTTGTCACAGCAACTCCTCAAGGCTTTCTTGTCCAAATCTGAGATGGTTCTGCCCAACCAGCTTGAAGATGTACCTCAAAGTGTAAAACATGATGTTTCCTGTTCACACTAGGCAGTACTGAGAGTATCATTAAATAGCCATATGGTGTGTTCAGGGGCAGATTATCCTGCTGGAGAAGGTTGGTCCAGACTGGATAATGTATGTGAAAGAATTAAAATTTCATAACAAATGGGTTTGAAAAAGTAAGAGGGCTGAAAATTGCAAAATGGCAACAAAATTGCCTAATTAATTAAAGATGGCAGACCTCCTGTTAGGTGTAGGGCATCACTTCAAGAGCACCTTGACATGTTGCATGTGTGTAACTAATGTATATGTAAAACACAGTGGTGGGTCTCATCTCTTGCAACATTATAGGTGACTCTATAGAGCCTATGCCCAAAACAACAAAAAAAATATGTAAATTTCACAATTTTTTGCCCTCAAACAGACGATTTATCATAAAAAAAAAAAAAAAAAAATAAAAAGCAAATACAACAGGTCCTTCACACACTTTGTTCTCATAATAAGTTAACCCCAACTTCAGAAGAATAAGCTGTCACATGCAGTTTATGAGCTACAGCTTAAAAATTGTCAGCTGTTTAAAATGTATAGAAATGTATACGTATAGGCAATACTACATGTATGCATGTAGCATCTCGTATCAGAATATACCCACCACAGTAAGAAAACTGGGCTGATACATTATGCCACATGCTGAAATATAAAAAGCTGCTCCTGATGCACAGTGTGGCACAAACCCTGTGGCTCCTTATGTCACTGATGTGGGCATGTCTGAATGGAACCGTGAGGCACATTAATGTGAACAGGGTTCCAGCTGATCGCCCGGTGCTGTGCCTTGCTGAGGTACCGTCGCCTGGGCTGAGAGTTATTCTATTGGGAAAATACTGTATCGTCTGCGTGTTGGGGATCCAGAGTAACAAGCACATTACATTGGCACCCAACAGTTCCCAACAAATGATGGCAGAATTGGCCTTGGTGGCCACAGTTTAGCAACCGCCACTTCCCACAGCCACCACACTTCATAGGATGGGGGAGGCAGTCTTTTCTAGACATGTTCAAGGCCACAGTGAAGAAATCAGGAAGGGGCAAAAAATTATTTCAGAGCTCTTCAGTATCAAGTGTAAAACATCCTATAACCTCAAGTATTGTTTCAATTCCAATTCTTCAGGCAAGTAATATCCTGTGTACAAAGATCACAAGAGGCAACACAGCTGATGAGCTCACACTGACATCAATGGCAGATTTTCTCTGTGTCTAGTGTGTGTAGTGATACCTTTCTCTAAGGCAATGAGGAACTCTCTGTTGCGCTGCAGCTCTCTCATAAACTCCTCGTTCTGCAGGAACAGCGCAATACGCTCATCTTCCAGATACTGTTTCAGTTTCTTGTCTTGCTCTGTAGCTCCTGTTGTTGAACCAGGACCTCCAGCAGTTCCCGCAGCCGACCCAGAACCAGACGGCGCTGTCCACTGACTTACTGAAGAAACTGAAGAGGAGGATGATGACGGCTGAGAAAGACTATTCTGAGAGCTCTGTTGAGAAAAATAAACGAGGGGTTATATGACTTTATGCAACATACATGTAATAGCGGCTCCACGATCATTTCAACCAATACTGGTGAGTCTCATTTTTCATCAACAGCCACTCGCACCTCTGTAAGAAAACTGAGCAGACATCTAATACTCAGAAATACTGGGATTACTGCTCTGCTAGGACAGTTGCACATGCAATCATGGCTAAAAGTTTCTGGCGTGGCACCACTGCACAAACCTTTTCTTCACTAAAATCATAAAAACATGCAAAAACAATCAAAATTCAAACTGAAGCAGCAAAGTGCATGAAAATAGTATTCATGCCACTGCCAAAACCTGTGGACAACCAGATGTGCTCAAAATCCTACACACTGTTTTTGTTCTGATTTTATTCTGAAAGTTTTGACCGGAAGTGCTGATTTCCAACCTCCTGCACCTGCCACCCCTTTCAGTATGCTGATCCACATGGTTTGTCCTTGAGGTGAATTTGCTGGGACATTCACGCCTCAGAATACTGCAACCGTTTTGAGTGATATTTATTTATTTACTTACAGAACCTTCCTAAAGAGATTAATAAAGTTGAATCTAATCTATTTGAGACTATACCATCCGTATCAGGTATCATTCTGTGGGTTCTAGCCAGACTGTTCTAGTTCTCTTTCTAAACTGTTTGCTATTGCCACAATTAGCAAGCATTCGGCTGATTACCCCACATTCCCAGTGACTTGCCCCATAAAGGGTTAAACGGCAAGATGATTACGTTTTATATCTATTGTACTGGTGCTTAGAATATTAAAGCTGGATGAAAGAATTTTCACAAACTTAAATCAGAGAACAGAAGTCCTTGTTTATGCCCAGGATAATGGAAACTCTAGGTCAACTTTCCCATTTTTCCAAGTCTTCTATCAGGAAACCTGAAGTGATGATCGATCAGCTTTCACTGTTAAATCTCTGGTTCACTTGTGAAATATTGCCAAGTTGAGTTCTGCTGCGTCACGCTCATGCCTTCATCTTATCGTGTCTGGATTACTGTAACTTGACTTGTCTTATAACCTCCTTGGAACGTATAATATGCCATGTGTCCTCATTTTCAGGAGCTGATAAATAATTGGACGAACTAACATTTTAATTTAAAGGTTGCTGTTTACAACATTCATTTTCTGACATCTACCTAAAAAGATTATGTTGGCAGAAGATTAATTTTTTTCTACCAAAGCTTCTGTATCATGACCAAAATGGTTATATAAGAAGACATGTAAGTGGCCAGCGGCCAAATGGGCGGTGCGTGTGCTTCCCCTGCTGTCCAGGGAGGCTCAAACAGCAGGACTTACAAGGCTTACAAGCAGCATCTTTACACACCTGCGGTACTCCTGAGGACCGCCTCCGCCACTTCCCCGGTTTTTGTCTGGAGATGGGAGACCGATCCTTCACCTATGCGAGGTGTTCTCAGACTTTTTCCATCATTCCCCAAGAAATATTTTTACACCCACCTCAACAAAACATGATTAAAAAAGCTAGATAACTATTTAGACACTGAAGGTGCGCTCACAACAATTAGGGATATGTAGTATCTGTGCTGTAGGCATGACACCACTCCCGGAGAAGAGGAGCCCACGGGGCCTGTTCAGGAGACCCTGCCTGTTCCTGTTATTCACTCCATGGAAAATTTTCCACTGGAGCATTTTTGTGACGACATTCTACATTCACCCCTGGACTGAGTGATTAAAAACTGATGGTCACATGGTGTGTCCTGACGCACCAGTCATAGCGACACTCATGCTGGAGAGAAACACACCCAGCTGTTGGCGCCACAAAGACGTCAGGAATTAATCTTCCAGGTGTCTCATAAGAAAACGCTGACTTATTTATGGCCTAATTTTCTTGCCAAGCATATTTAGGGGGGGCCTTCAGCAGACTGCATGGACTTATGGTGTGGCCTTAGTAGATTATAAAGCGTGCTATCTAGAAGAACTGGTGCAGGCACTTCAGCCCAGCACAGTGCAAATATAACTCCATAGTTCTTGAGGTGAAGAAAGTTGGGTTTATACGATCCTGTGTAGGCTGCCGTAACAAGGCCCCAGGTTGATGAATTCCTGGACTGGTAAGACACTACCGTAAATTCTGGACTACAGAAGCACCTGATTAAAAACCGCATGCTCAAATTTTAGAAAGAAAATCAATTTTGTATTTGTACAAGACGCACCGGATTTTAAGCCGCAGGTGTCCCACATTGTAATATGCGATATTTACACAGAAAGATATTACACGTTTTAAATTTAATCCGTATGGCACCATAAACAAATACATATTTCAAATGCTGTTTTTCGAACAGTGCTGTAACATGGCTACCTTTAAATACATTTTAACAAAATAACCTGCTTGACATATCAAAAAAAAAAAAAAAAAAAAAAAAAATAAACCAAAAAAAAAACATATTAAAAAAAAAACT
>VOQJ01018504.1:0-13746 GCA_015052665.1 Apistogramma diplotaenia
TTTTTTATAAATGTGCACTCTTTGTCTTTTAGGCATTTGAGGAATATGTCCACGAACTGGAGGAGATCATGGAGAAAAAGGCTTGGTGTGTACACCGGATTAGAGCTCAGCTGCAGCCATATCTGAAGCCCATTCCCTCTAACCACCCACAAGGAGCAGATAATCACGGTCCAACCAGTTGAATTAAAGTTAATATCTAGGTTTATGTAATGTGTCGTCACTGACAACACTAACTGTAGCTTCTGTTATATACAGTAATAATATATGCTTTGTTTAAGCTTGATGAGTTCTTCTGGCACTGAGCAGCTATCATTTGATACGTTTGATGTGTTATTTAATGGAATATATGGAAGCTTGTTTCTGCCATTAAAGATTTTTTAATCACTCATAATTTTGACTTTGCTTAGCAATTTTGTTCAGTGGTGGAAACAAGCTTCAAGAACTAGAATGAAAAAGTCAGTAATTTTCCTCCTCACCATCTTGCTTTTGCTTTGTCCATAAAAACAACCGATTTTGTGTTTTTCCATTAAAAAAAAAATTATTGGTTTTAGACTTGATTTCAGTTTTATTTACACTACTATTAATGCTATCTGGACAATGAGCTAAATCTGTGAATCTGAGATGACAATTTATTGAACCAGACATTTATTTGAACCTGAGCTCAGGCTGGGACAGAGATGATTGCTAAGTAGACCATTTTCTAGTATGAGACTTTTTAAAAAAAAAAAAAGAAAAGATTTTTGGGGTCTGGTATGCTGTCTGCAAAGACTTTTCAATTTTCCTCTTTAAATGTCAGTATTTTACTTTGGGAGATGTGTGCCTCTTTTTCTCACAGAGCGCAACTGAGAGTGAATAAAACAAGGACAAAAAAGGTTTATCCAAACAAATCAGATAAACTAATTATTGCACAGCCCACTACATTTATGTCAGATCACTTCAACGATCAGTTTTGTGCTGGGTTTGCTGATAAATAGCATTAAAAAAACAGTATGACAATGGCTGGAGTGACAGACGGGTGCAAGGTGGGGCTTGGGTCATATCAGGAATCAACTCTGAGCCCCTTCGTGTTTGCAGTGGTAATGGTTAGGTTGAGGTATGAGGTGGAGGTATGCCCTGGAGAAATGAGGAAAGAAAGTCAGTAGAAGCAAGACAGAATATATGTGTGTGAATGGGAGGAAGACAGGTGGAAAGGTGAAGCTGCAAGGAGTGTAGATGAATGTGGATGAGTTTAAATTCCTAGGATCAACCATCCAAAGCAATGGGAAATACACAAGAGAGTTGAAGAGAGTGCAGGCAGGGTGGATTAAGTGGCGATGGTTGTGTCAAAAGGATAGGAGGAAGAGTGATGGAGATGTGAGATGATAGTGAGACCTGCTGTGATATATGGTTTGGAGATGGTGGCACTAATAAATAGGTGGCAGAGAATAGAATAGAATGCTTTTATTGGCATTTTACAGATGTGCAATGAGATTGGAGCTGAAGATGCTCAGATTTTCACTGGGAGCGACCAGAATGGACAAGATTAGAGAGGCGTTTATCAGAGGGACAGCTTAGGTTGGGCGGTTTGGAGACAGAGGCAAGACTGAGGTGGTTTGGACATGTCAAGAGGAGGTACAGTGGATACAATGGACAAAGGCCCGTGGCGCTGCCAAGCAGGAGGAAAAGAGGAAGAACACAGAAAAGGTTCAGGACATGTTTCGTGAAAGAGGACATGCAGAGGGTCGGTGTGACGGAGGACGATACTAGATAGGGTGAAATGGAGGCAGAAGATCCGCTGTGGAGACTCCTAAAAGGAGAGCCGAAAGAAGGAGCATATACATATGGACTACCGGCCGCAGTTCAGGTCTGAGTGTATTACAGATTTTCCGAAAAAGGACAAAAATCAGATCTGATTTACATGTTGTTCTTGTTCTTCGGCACACGTAGAAACTAAGTAGCTGCAATCACTTTATGGAGCTGCCACCTGTTGTCAAGCTGAAGGGCGCTCATGAACAGGAACGAGCACGTAAAGTTGTGGCGCTGGGCCATCTGACTAGTTTTACGGGTTTTGATTGGCTGTATCGGTTTCCCAGTGCTGAGCCTCGGCGCGGTGGGTCACGTGACAGCATCTGCTGCTGCTGGCTGAGCGAAGCGTGTTAGCAGGTAATCGAAAGCTTCAGTTTTTTGTGTTCACAATTTTTATTAAGCATTTTTAAGAGATCAGGTGTTTTTTCGTATAATTTCGGTTTGTCTTAACGTAGTCGATGGGCCTGTACAGAAACATGAATCGTCCCGTTCGGTGATTAGCTGGCTAAGTAACTCGCTATTTAGCCTGCGTTGTATCCGTGCTGAGCGGTGCTGCATTGTATGCGGACGGGCCGTTCGCACGCCGGGCAGTCAGCATGTCGACTCTCTCGGTCTTTTCTTTGTTTTCCACACGTATTTTAATAAAAGTTCTCCCCCAAATCAAGTGCCTACAAGCAAAAGCGGGGACACTGATCTATGTAAAAGTTACCCATCCACGAACCCCGTTTTAGTTTCAGTAGTTAGCTTGCTGCTAATGTTAGCATCATCTCCCACGAAGTGACTGACGTTAGCCCGGCTGTTGTCCACACAAAGGGGTGCGTGGTAGCGCTTGTCACGTTCGTGTGTTTATTTGTTTTTTGCTTCCTACTCCAGTCGCACTGTACAGAGAACAGTCATATTGTCAGACAGGTTTGGATATTGATACCCTTTTCAGGGTATGTGTCGATTTAATGGAGAGACTCGTGTGTGAGTCGCACACGGAACAAAGACGAGTGGATAGCCGGGCTGCTACTAGCGTGAGCTAGTGTGACCTAACGTCAACGTTATCCTGTGTGGTTCAAATTTCTTTCGAGTTTATCGCAGCGTTTACACAAATAGGAATATGACTCTGTTATCTAATATGTAAAATTAAGTAAAAAAAACAAACACTGATTAATCTACATTAGTAACACACGCTAATGCTTTGCCACATAACGCTTTCCTGCGGCTCTTATTTAAGAACCCACGCTGATAATTGTGACTTGGTTTTATTTTTTAGCTAAAGCCTGGTGCTTTGTTCGATTCAAGCCAGGCTCGCTTTATGCTTCTGTTTTCCACCTTTTATAAAAGTGTTTCTCTGTGGTTAGTTATTGTTTTGAAATAAAAATATAAAGGGTTTATGCTAGCATTAATATGTGGTGGTGCACTGACAGTGTTTTTGTGTGGGTGACTGAGGCAGGGCTGTAAGCTGACACCCAACAGGCCCCTCTAGGCTGGCTAAATTTAAACGGGGGATGTAGGGAGCGACAGATGGGGTTATAGTCTTACATGGTATACTAGTGAGTCGGTCTGTTTATATTAAGAGTACAGTATTAACACTGTAAGTAAGTAAAGTTTATTTATATAGTGTTTTTTTCGGAACGAAAGTGCTTTACAATACAAAATAAGATACATCAATTAAAATGTTATAAATAGATAAACTAAATAATAGCAAGCCTTCACAATGCAAGTGAGTTCTGCATCTTGGGATTCACAAACTCAAAAACAAAGTCTCCTTTTATCTTTAACTTGGACCTAGGTACTGCCAATGAGCACTGATCAATGGACATAAGAGGAGCTAGTAGTTATATGATTGCACTAGTTCACTGATATAGGGAGGCATTTGACCATGAAGAGTTTTGAAAGTGAATACCAAAATCTTAAATTGAAGCCCCGGTGAGAAGGCTTGCAGCTGCATTCTTGAAGCCATCCAGGGATGATTTGCTCAGGGAGAGGAATGATGAATTATAATAATTTAGCTGTGATGAAATAAAAACATGTATAATCACATCCATATGACATTGAAAAACAGTGTATTTAAGACAGGCAGTGTTCTGCAGAGGATAAATACAAGTTTGTTCAAAACTGAATGCCTGATCAGAAGTAACACAAAGATGTCTGACAGTTCGGAGAGCTGATGATAAAATGGGTCCAAGATAGGAGCGAAGAAGGGGACAATCCATTGATGCCCACCCAAGCTCTTAATCTCTCAGATACCACAAACTACTGTGTCAAAGGCAAAAAAAAGAAAAGAAAAAACATCCAACAGTGGAATAAATCACCTAAGCATCAAAATAGGGACTTTAAGAAGAGTTTCAAATGATATTCATTATATTTACTGCACATTCATTTAGTATTATTTTCTTGTTAAAGGGTTACAATGTCATACCATCTCACAGTCATTTTACTTTTATGTATATGTCCTTTCTCTTTCAGATTTTTCTATTTTGTACATACATTGTTTTGTATATACTGTATATGATGACTTCAGTGGTCAGCAATCAAACCCGGGGTACTCGGGACAAAACGCTGCCCACTACCACACAAACAACACAGAAACAGATACAGGTGGGTCATACGAAGTTCAGTCCAGGTTTAAGATGTTTAATCAAAATAATATTTTTAATTATTTTTAGCCATTATTCATTAAAATATGTAAACAAAATCAGTGCCGTGTTTTATTTTATTTTATCAAATGTACTGTTCAGATATTAATATAATCGAACTTGTGCTTGTTTTCCAGGCCACAGCAGAACAGATTCGTTTAGCCCAAGTGATTTATGACAAAAATTATGCTGATTTTGAAGACAAGATCAAACAGGTATTGTGTTTGTGCATATTCATGCATAGAGAAACAATTTTCTGGATCACCAAGATATATAGCTTCACTTCACTTTTTTCTTTTCTGTTTTGCGACCTTCACAGTTGATTGAGGTCACTGGAAAGACTCAAGATGAGTGTATGGTAGCCCTCCATGACTGCAATGAAGATGTAAACAGAGCCATCAATTTCCTGTTGGAAAGCACCTCTGACACAGTAAGTATGCACATCTCCAGTCACGTGTTGTGCTTGTCTTTACATGTCATTTGGCTATTGCTTTCTGTTTTAGCACAGACCAGATCATGTTGTGTGATGCAAAAGTATAAGTACATTATGTAGCACTAGCATCGCTTTCTCTTCAATCCTGTCAGACCTCCTGGGAGACTGTAGGAAAGAAGCGCAGCCTTGGGAAAGAAGGTGGACCTTCAGAGATAAAGGAGACCAGGGAGAAGAAGGGAGAGAGGGAAGCCAGTCGTGGGCGGGGGGGATCCACCAGAAGGGGCAGAGGCATCAGTCGAGGGCGTGAGGGTAAGAAAAGGACAGGTGTCCTTGTTATGTCTACAGGAGCAAAACCTTTCTCGTGAATGTGGTGTATCCAGCGCATTGAGGATCTTTTCAGAATTTGGGTACAGTTGAATTTTAAATCATCTTACTGTTTTCATCTTTTCTTGTTGAATTCCAGGTCGGTCAGAGGAAAATGGATTTGACGTGGCGCCTGGTGAGAGAGGAGGAGACCGTGGACGCAGGGGGCGAGGTAGAGGTGAGCATTACACAGAGTAACACACCTGAAAATTATGAATCCATATGCAGAGCTGGAAGGTGCTGCGAAAAGAGTGCTAACTGTAGCTACCGTGTGCACGTTCTCTAAAGGGCTTGTGTTCAATAATACACACAGATGTTATTTAACATGCTTTGGGGTGACGTGGCTCGCTTCTGGTGAGTTGTCTGTCTGTGTTAATAGTATTTACACAGTTAAGATCCCTGGAATGCTCTCAGTCCCTGTGTGTCTTGAATGGGTATTTGGTAGAAAGTTTGTTTTAAGAATCTCTGGTCAAGGTTGAATGCAGCACAATCAGGTAGAATTTTAGAAATGCTTTTTCTATTTGCACCATTTGCTTTTAGAGAAGCATGTTTGTAGAAGCAGTCTGCATGTTTAGGTGCTTTATTTTTATACACCTGTGGTCATAGAAGGGATTGAAACACTTGAATTCAATATACAGGATGGTTGAGTGAATACTTTTGGTAATATAGTGTAGTCTTATTTTAACGCATTAATCGGAATCTGAGCTAAAAATACCTTTTGGCACGCTGGCGATCATTCACCTTAGAGATCATCATGCGTAAGGCTTGAGGCTTTAGTGTCCCAATCTACGATGTTTATCTGGTTGCGCTGTTTCATCCTCAGGGGCAGGGGGTCGTGGCAGAGGAAGAGCAGCTGTTGGTAACCGGTTTACTTCGCAGGGAATGGGGTAAGAACATTCATCATGCAAGTTTTAAACCTGAAGTAAGGAGGTGATGATGCTGATTACAAGCACATATCTTAAAAACAAGTGTGTGGAAAAATATGTCTCTGAATCTCCAGATTGAAAATTTGTTATTGGTAACAGCAGATGTTTTCCACTTCTGTCCTTTTTTTTTCTCCTCACACTACTACTTGTTTTTCCTCCCCCAGCACCTTCAATCCTGCTGACTACACTGCTAACTCTGGAGCTCGCCAGGAAGCTTGGGAAGGAGATGGCAACGAAGCTGCTGAGGAATCTGGTAAACTGCTCTGAATGTGCAATATTCTGAAGATGTAGTGTCCTCTGGTATTTGTTTGGGCAAATGTCCAGTTTTAGACTATTTCGGAAATGTGGAAGATTAATTACAATTTGTGGATTGTGAATTATTGAAGCACTTATTTGGCTGTGGTTCTGTTTTATTTAGGGACATGGGGAGGTAACCTGGAAGACTGGACTTCAGAAGACTGGAATGAGGATGTAAGGCAGTGCTTTTATTTATTTTTTTAATAAAAGTGAAAGGGTATTATAAACTTGGACAAAGTTTATTTAGCTTTAGATGTGCACTGGCTTGCATGGTGTTGCTGTCCAATGACTGACCAATGTCAGTTCACTAATTCCTGTTGTTAACCCCTTTGGGCACATTATTATTCTGCCTACATAATCTTTGTTTTTTTTTTGTTTTTTTTGATGTCAGAGAATCAGTATTACTGTACAGCATATTACTATAGAAAGTGACGTACACCATTAAGTATGCGGTGACTGTAGGGGTTAACGAGTGGCTCTGAGAGCTTGTTTAATACTGTACTGATATTGTTCTTTATCTTTCACACAGTTATCTGAGACCAAAGTATTCACTGCCTCTTCTGCCCCAGCAAATCACATCACACCTGGAAACAAGTAAGCCTGTTCTGCCCGTTGCCACAGGCACCTTGAAACAACACACAGAACTTGTTTTATTTTGGAGAATGGAATTTTATTTAACACCATTATTCTCTCTTTCCACCCTCCTACCAAACCTTTTTACCTTCACTCTCCCTGCTCTCTTGTCTCCTGCTTGTTTCCAGTGTGGACCTGGCTGGTATACTTCCTAAGGCTGGAGTGGCTGTAGGGGGTTCTGTGGACTCGGACCTGGGAGCAATAGTCGATGGCCCCTCAGCTGAGGATTTGGGCCAAAGCCTGGTCTTTACCAATTCGCATCACAGTGGACGCACTGCAACACACAGCTACGCACATGCCACAGCCAACAGCTATGCCCATGCTGCCTCTGCCAGTACCACCTACGCACATGCTGCACTGGTATTCATAGCTATACACAATAGATTTATAGACTTCAATACACACTATAGGTTTACATATATCATCATATTTTTTTTCCTTCTGTCACCCTCCCAGTCCTCCGTCCTAGGTTCTGGTTTTGGGTCCCTGAATGCACCTAAGCAGACACCAGCCCCTGACATCCGGACATCAGAGCAGCTGAATGGGCCTCGGCTTGGTCAAAGAACCAGTCAGGTGTTGGCCACCACCAGCAACAGCAGCGTTTCCAAAGACGCAGGGCAGTCTCCAATGCAAGCTCCTGCTCCTGTTCCCTCTGCAGACAAGGCTCAGGGAGTGGAGAATGGCGCTGTTGCTGTCCAGCATTGTAAGTTTATTTCAGAGTGGTTAGAAAATCCAAAACGGAGAGATTTTTATTTTTAAATTTCTAACCAGTCTTTAATGAAGACTGTTAAAGCCCAGAAGTATAGTGACCATCATTAATGTTCTGTTGCCTTCAGCGGAGAAGACGCTTCAGCCAGAGCCATCAGTGGTGCTCAGCCAGCTGGCTCAGAGGCAGCAGCAGTCCACAGTCCTTCCCACCACAGAGCCTCTGGGTCTTGCTCAGGCACATGCTCCACAGGCCCCCACACCGCCAGGTAGGACTGCAGATCAGAACCATTCTATGCCAGGAAAGGTGTGAAAGACTGCACAGCATTCACATTAAACCACCATTAAAATGGAAAATCTAAATATTGATAATTTGATGCTCCATAATCCATTGAGAGATTTAATATCATGTAGACATGCCAGTTGGCCTTTTTTGTACAGGAGTTCAGACACCTTAAGTCTTTTGTGCCTCTACAAAAAGACTTATAACAGGATGTGTCCAGTTAATGGCTTTTTTGTCATGCGGTCGCATCTTCCTAAAGTTGTTGAGATCATGGTGACTTGAATGAGCATGTTGCTTACATTCTCATTCAGGTCATGAGCCCTGTGCCCATCCTGTAAGAGATGGAGCTTCTCCAGGAGTGAAGCTGCCAGGCATGGAGCCTCCAACTGCAGAGCCCCCTCAGCGTCAACTAAAGGCACAGAGACGCAGAGCACCGCCTCCTTCAAAAGTAAGAACCTGAAATTCACCAATTTATCTGCTTTGTCTGCTAGCTAACCAGTTATATGAACAGACTTAAGTGAGGTTGTTTCCACAGGCTGTAAACTCTGCTCCCCTGGCTGTATCTATATCTTTTTTAAGAATACAAGGCTCATACACGATTGCTCCTGTCTAACCCTTTGGGTGGTCTGTTGTTTGGTTTGTTGTCAGCTTAGTGTCTTTGTTGCTACACTTAGTGATTTTTCATAGCTCTTTAGTTGCCTTTTGGACAGGAGCCACCACTAAGCTGCAAGCATGAAGTTGTGCTCACCTTTTACTATGGCCTGTGCCTTGAGCTGAGCAGCAGCTGTGAATGAGCTGTTTACACAGGCAGAGGCTGTGCTCTGTGCCTGTGTAAACAGTGAATAAACATGCTCTATTGCTTCCATCATTCTTTGATTGATCATTTTATTTGTAAAAGTAGAGCATGGTGCTTTCGTTCTCTTTATTTGTGATCGGCATATCACAAATGAGTCCATTGGTGCAAACGATCATGTCGGCATCATGTTGCGTCCTGACCTTCAGTTACTGCTTTTATGGGTCTGTTTTAACTCAAACTGAATACTGACAAAAAAAAATTCACAGCCTCTTTTATAATAAGCAACACAAACCTATCCAGAGTCCAAAAATGTGATTGGTTCTGATAACTCCCGTCTTTCTCTTCTTTAGATTCCATCATCAGCAGTGGAGATGCCAGGATCAGCAGATGTGTCTGGTCTGAATGTTCAGTTTGGAGCTCTAGACTTTGGGTCTGAGGCTAGCAGTGGAGCGTCAGATATGGCGCAGACTGAGATGGGCAGGGAACACACGCCGACTAAGGCCCCAGCAGCCATGCCAGTTCCTGCAGCTGTTCCCACACAGCAGCCTCAGAATAGCCTGTTCTCCAAGCCAGGAGCTGTGAGGTATATGTTTATTGAAGTTTATTTGTTTACATGAACCATTTGTTCATTTCAAATTTCCCATGATGTAGATATAATACTGGCAGCCGTTCATAACTGAGATTTGCTGAAAGCCGAGCACTCACTGCTGGCAGGTGTTTCCACAGCACTTCATTTTGCAGGAACTAAAATCCCTGCAATTCTTTGTGTATTTCCATTGTAGCCCAGAGGCCTACAGACATTCAGCAATTAAAATAATTTATAAAAGTCTTTCTCAGATTTGTTCAAAAGGTTCTTGGTTTTCCAGCGAATGTTTCTGCAGCTAGAATTTGAAATGACCTCCACTTCCACTATCCTGTCTGGAACATGCAGCTCTCTATATCTTTTTCTATCTCAGTTTTAGCTAAGAGCTACAAGTGGTTTTTTGGGGTTTTTTAAAATTATACTTTGTGTATATTTATCTCATTGTCTATGTCTCATCCTCCCTTTAAACAGTGAACATATGAGCAGTTTACCTGCTGCTGTGTCAGATCCCAGCTTCCCTTCACCGTCTTTGGGCTTACCTAGTGCCACGCCCTCGCCCTCCCTTGGTCTCGCCAGCGCAGTTGCTCCGACCTCCTCTTCAGCCCCTACTACAGTCAGCCGCATAGAGAGCAGCGGCCCGAGAACCCTGCCCCCTCATCTCGGCTTCTCTCAGAGTAAAGATGTGCCATCAGTTCCCGGTGGCCCTCTGACGGTGAGGGTAAACCTTTTTCTCTCTGTCTCAAACAGCCAAATAAAGATTTTCACAACTATTTTGTGTCTGTACTTGAAAGCTTGAAACTAAATCTAAGCATTTCTCTTTCTCGCAGAATGGCTACAGTGGTATGAAGACGCAGAGTGCACAAGACAGTAAGCACTTAGACTGGAAAAATGCACTCACATGGCCAGTAAAGGCTAATATAATTAACATTGATTGCTTAATGCTGGGTAGGAAATGGAACAAAGTCTCTTAGTGAAAGTTGATTTTTTCCCCCCCTTCCTTCCTTATTTATTTATTTATTTATTTTTTACAGTTTTTTATGTTCTTTTTTTCCTTTTCATAAAGTGTTTGAAGATGAACAAACAACATTTTGCACCACATTAATCTTACACTTCTTTTAAACCAGCCACATCATCGTCTAGGACTGTGAAAACAGAGTCTCCCATCATGACAAGTGACAGCAGCTCCGCCCACCACATCCCTTCTCCTGCAGTTACACCTTCCCATTCAGCACCCATGTCATCGCTCAACAGGTAAGAGACTGCTCAGCTGCACTTGGACCTTTTTGCCCGGAGATGATGATGCTTACAAGCACATATCTAAATCATTTGATGTGGACATGATTTCACTGAGTCTCCTTCCTGCACGCACACCCAATTGGAAGTGGTTTTGTGGCTTTGTCAGATTTTAAGCTGGCTAACAACCTCGCTTTATTTTTTTTCTCTTTGTAGTCACACAAGCAGTACTCAAGTATCTGGATCGACCCTCTCTACAAGTTCCTCCCTACCGGTAAGTGGATCGACACGTGATCTGCTGATTTGATTCAGAGATGCTTAGTCTAATTGCTTTGTTTTGTTTTTTTTAAAAATGTTTTTATTGTAATCTAAGACCGACTTTGGACTCAGCTCTGTGGCGAGCTTTATTTTAGAAGGCATCTGTCCCTTTAAAAAAACACACCAAAAAAAACAAACAGCTTCCCTGTTTCTGTTCCTTCAGGCAAGTAACGAGGAGAGTAGCAGCGGAAACCTCCATGCCTTTTCTTCGTCGTCCAGCCAGGTTGTCAATCCCAGTTCTTCGGTTCCCCCGGTTATCAGTAGCTCTGTCACAAATGGTCTTCACCCATCTGGAGCACCGGGATTGATTCCTAATGGCACAAACACCCCACTCTCAGCTGCAGGCAGCCGCACAGCACCCCTGCTCACAGCCACCTCTGGTATGATCGTGACTAGCGTAGCATCAAAAGATTATATGAATTTATAAAATACCATATTGTGTGTTGTTGTTGTTTGCAATTGCTGTGAATCGTGCTTCCAGTCTGGTTGTTTTGGACATGATGCTTAAACTATAAATGGTTATTTTCATTTCTCTTTAAGTCAACTCATGAAATGTCTCTTGTGTTGTCTTCTCCAGGTAAAGCGCCTCCCAACTTGGCCCCAGGAGTGCCACCGCTCTTGGCCAACCAGTACATCATGGGCCCTGGTGGATTGCTTCCTGCTTATCCGGTAACTATTCTTACCCCTGTGGACCATACGTGATACGTTTTAAGAATCAGAATTTACTTGGTTGTATTAACTGATCCATGAATTTTTAAGAGTAAAGACGACTTAAAGTGGACACTAAAAATAAAACAAATGGATCATTATTAGATTTAACATTAAGATTTGATTTCTTAAAAAAAACCTAAATGTATCAAATATTTTCCAGAGTTGCACACATTGACAAAAGTGTTATAAGGCATCAGTTCTGTTGACATACTATTAAATGCTCCTTGTCTTAACTTCAACAGCAGATATATGGATACGAGGAATTGCAAATGCTGCAGTCTCGTCTTCCTTTGGTGAGTCTGTTGCTGTGGTTACTTTCCTACTCTCTCATATGTATTTCCTATCATATTCTTTCTTTACTTCTAAATTCATCTTTGAAAATCTTTATCCTCTTATATTTAATGTTGTTTCTCACTTCACCAAGTAGCTGTCTGATATACTGATGGAAAAAGCCTCAGACCTTTTTAGGCCTTTATTAGTCTTTTAATTATCAGTCATTTTCTTTTTTTCTGCACAGGACTACTATGGCGTAACATTCCCCGGTGCTACGACTGCTGTGCCTGGGAGAGATGGACTTGCTAATAATCCATATTCTGGTACATCTAATTTTATTACCTCCACCAAGGAGATCATGTTTTTGGCAGAAAATGATTGCCCGTATTTAAAGTGTTGTATAATCTGTGAAATGTGTCAAAAGTATCTCTCATGAATTTTATTAAGTCAGTTTGAGCAGCAGAAGCTGTACAAGACAAAAGCTGCAGTCACGTTTGGGCAAAGTGACTTTTATATATTCTTTCTTTTCTTTTTTTTCTCTGAGCGTTTGTTGTCTTTTTGCCGTGGCTCTTATAAACAGACATTTGCCAAGAACATTGACTCCACAATATCCTCAAATGTTTTGTTTGGGGGTTTTTTTGCCGCATAGAAGATGATCAGTTAGGAATTGTGCTCTCACTGATGGGGCATTGTGTATCCCTGGAAAATTAGATCATCTGTCAAAGATCCTTATCATGTAGTAGAAATTGGAGTTCTTTTCAACTTTAGACTTCACTTTTCTCCTGTTTTCTACTCATTCTGTCCAGGTGAGGCAACAAAGTTTGGCAGGAATGACGCTTCATCTCCAGCTCCCCAAACCACCCTGTCTACAGCTGGGGTGCAGTCACAGCCCCAGCAGACACAGCAGACAGGGACACAAGGGCAGGGTCAGGGTCAGAGCCAGGGCCAGCAGACACAGAACCAGGCCTTCCTCAACCCTCCTCTACCCCCTGGCTATGGCTACACTGGTAAGGAAAAGCAAACCCGTGTTTCATCATAATGATGTCAGTCGTTGTGTTTCATAGTATTAAACACAGCTGCACAGTAATGCAATCAGCTTTTCCTTCCCATCTCGCAGGTCTGCCGTACTATGCTGGTGTGCCCGGGGTTCCCTCTCCTTTCCAGTATGGCCCCACTGTCTTTGTGCCTCCTGCTTCAGCCAAGCAGCCAGCAATGGGGCTGGCCAACCCTTCCAATCAATACCACCAACAGCATCAGCCCAGTTATGGACAGCATGCATATGGCACAGGTAAGAGCTGGACTAAGCGGAGCTTTTGTCTAGTTTGTTGTAATTATATTAATAATAGTAATAACACTTTAGTAAACCCAACTAGCTTATCTAAAAATAACACCACAAAGATGTAGCTACGGTTACTTCATCAGCTGAAACGTTGGTGGTGGTGTTGTGGGTTTTCTGGAAAGTTGCTTTTGCGACATCTTTTTAATAGACCTCGGACTAAGTGTAATGGGAGGGGAAAAGTGAATTTAATTTCCAATTTCTTCACACGTGTGCACCATATGCTGCATGTGCGTGTAGAGTTGGGCCTGTGTTTTCTTTTGTTTTGTATTTTTTGCTTGTGCTGCATGCAAAGCTCAAACCCCCTGCTAAGGTTGGACACAGCTGCCATTTCAGTCAGGTTACCTTACTGCCTCTCTCTCTCTCTCTCCTGCCCCTTCCCACCTCTTTTTCATTCCCATCCTCTTCCTCCACAAAATCTGTTCCTCATCTCTTCCTCCCCCCCCC
>VOQJ01018508.1:32630-50130 GCA_015052665.1 Apistogramma diplotaenia
TGTGGCGTTGGGGCTCTGCACGACTTATTAAAATGGGGGGGGGGGGTGTAATCCAGTCAGCAAAGGCCGGAAGGCGAGGCGCACTGTGCAGGAACTGTGGTCACTGAGGGATGGACGCTGTCAGGAACACTCAGGTAGGCGGTGGCATTTAAATGATGCTCAGTTGGTTCTAAAGTGCACCAAGAGAATCTCCGCTGTGTCATTAAACCAGCAGCAGCCTGAAGTGCTGATAAAGGCGAGATGGAGCCGTGCTTTCACAGGAAGCACACAGCACGGAAACCGTGACGTGAACAATGACGAGCGTGCAACAACACGCGGGGAAAAAGAGAACTGCTGCTCTCTGGGAAGGTTCTGTTTGTCGGGTCACTCTGTGTTTGCTGTGGGAAAATCTCAGCTCACCTGGGCCCAATAACCACCTCTTTCCTTCTTCTCCAGTCTGAGGCTCGATGTGAGCTTCACCGTGCCTTCGTACCTAAATGAGGTTCTGCCGTGTGATTGGCTGATTGAATACACTGAATCTCTCACTGAAACTTTGGGTTTTCACAGATTTTAATCAAATTATGCACCGTTAATCAAGAAATAATCACATTGCTTCAACTATTTGGACAAATCTGACTTTTATACGATTTTATTTCCTGAATAATAAAAATGGAAATAGATGTTCTGAATTGACAGCTGAGTGGGTGGTTGTTTAAAAAAATTTCAAAATCCAACATTTTGTAACCCAAGAAATTACGAAATAATCGGACAGAAGTGAAAAATACATCTGAGTCTTGTCTCTCGTCTTGGAGATATTTAATATCCAAAATGCCATCAGGTAATATTAAAGATATTAATATCATTGAGTGACATTTTTCTAAAATAAGCTCTCTGGATGATTAAAGCAGATTTCCAGGCTGGAGTGCTTGAAGGTTACTGGTTTTAATACACATGCTTGAAATTAGAGCGTTATTATGGTGAATTTGGGTTTGTTTACACGCACAGACAGAATAAATTTATGGGCTAACAAAAAATTTATCTAGGCTATGCAAATAAGTCTCCCTGCACTACAGAATCGTCCTGTCTATCAGCGGGGCTTCGTCCTCCGTCAACAGCTCGCAGAGTCTGGAAAACAGCCGCCTCAGACTGAAGGGCAGAGAAAAGGGTGTTTCTATAAGTATAGTGATTAGTGTTAATCTCCGTGTTTCTGCTGACAGTGAAACATGCCCGTAACGCTGTGCTGAGCAAGTATTCAGAGCTGGTCAGCCATTTAATCTTTTTATCGGAGTTATTTTTGAGTTTATGGCCTGAAGAAGGAGAAAAACGAGGAGCAGCTGATCGTCGGAGGGTTGCAGACCTTTGCTTCCAAATCTTTGGAGCAGCCAAAGGTGACGAGATCACAAGTTCATTTGTGTCGCATCGCCTACCTCTGCTGGTCCTGGTGTGACTGTAGCACGAGAGACATGAATCATTAAATGGGACGCACCACAGACCACCACATTACTCAGCCTCGTTCAGCAGGACCACAGTAGTGGTGCCAATGAGGCTGCAGGCAGATGAATGAATCTCCTCCTGACTGCTGTCTTGGTTAACCCTCTGAGGTCTAAGTACCTCTAACCCCGTGCTTCCAGAATATTTATGGTTTCCAGCTTTTGAAAGTTGCAAAAACAAAACAAAGAAACAAGAAATAAAAAAAATTATATATATTTTTCCAAATATATCGCCAGGATTAGGGATGATTATTATCATCAGTGATGATCTCACAGGGTCAGCAAACAGTAAAATTATTCATTTATTATACAAGCTTAAGCCATACAGTATATTTTATATATAATTAGTCTGAAATATATTTCCTTATAAAAAACAAAGTATCACGGAGGTGCAGAAGGGTTTTCTTGTCTTTTAAATTGTCGCTTATGTTTCTTTTTTGCATTTTCTGACTATCACATGCAACAAGAGGAGGTCAAATATGGGACATAAATATTTCAGACAAGGTCATATAATTGCAAACCGTTCGATATTAAATGTTTGGCACCAACAGACGTCGCTTCGTTTGGTTTTATGTGTTTGATCTTCTTATTTGGACTGATCAACAAAACCCGACAGGTGAGAGTCTGAAAGCAGCGAATCGAGATTGTTTTCAAAGAAATGCTGATGCTTTTACTCACTGACAGGTTAGATGGAGACACTACACCACCACACCAAGCAGATCAAATACCTGTGGCTTAGGTGGAGGTGGTGTCCAGTCAGGAGCAGGGCCAGGCTGAAAGATAAAGGTGAGCAACTTTATGGCAAAACAAACTAATTCACAGGCTGCTTTAGAGAAGATTTTGGCCTCTGAAGCTAATTTTCTTATTCAATTAACTCTGTGGGGGGTTAATTTTTATGTAACTCACCCATTTAAATTGACTTAAGGCTTAACGTTGTGCATTATTAAACATCCATGTGTATTAAAAGTCACTCCCAGGCAGGTGTTCAAAGTTCTGATGACTATGTGCCAGTTTAGGGGCTCGACATGCAGTTACAGTCCTCCCAGAAGAAAAGTCATTTCTTTATTAAACATTGAGCTGATCACAAACCTCCCCTGCAGCACTCGGCACTACATTTCCCACCTGACATGTGTTTGACGTATTGTGCAAAAGTCTTGAGCCACCTCTCGGGTTTTGGTTTCAAGGAGCCAGATTTTCTTTTCATGTTTTAAAGTGATTTAAAGTTTTCTCTGGGAATATTTCTTTTAAAAATGAACTCGTGCCTAAAAAACTTCACGTGAATTAAATTTTTCCATTTGCTCTCACTAAGTGAACCAACTGCTGTTCGAACCCTGGTTTAATGGAACAGCTGTTTTTGTTTTTTAGGATTGTTTTTCATCAAAATGACCATTTAACACCACAGTACATTATCAGTGCATCACGCTAACTAACTTCTGCCCTTTTTTCCCAAATATGATCAAATCCAGTTTAGAGAAAACATGTGAAGCCCAAAAAAGTAGCTGATGGCATCAGAGTGGCATGAAAACTCTTTGGCTTCTGACTCCAAAGCTCGTCTCACGGCAGTAACTGCCAGCCATATGAAACGACACAAAGATTCATCTCATTATTCTTATTATCTAATCCAGTTTAGGGTGGATTTTGTGTGGGTGACAGCATGACTCACAAAGCAAAGAACAATGACGGTAACTTCAAGGCTCCAGTCAAACGCTGCAGCGCGGCTCGGGCTCCCTTCAAGCCGGGTCTGGAGAGGATGAGTCAGGAAGTGGAGACTGGACACACAATACGAGAACACTTTGAATTGTCAGGATACGTTTCACATCCACGCTGCAGTTTGCGGCACGAAGGCATGAAGAGACCGTTTGTGACACAATGAGATCAGTTTACATCACCAACAGAGAAAGCAGCTCTGTGATGTGAACATGAAAACGTTCACCTTCTTCTCTGTGCAGCTGTAAGACCCTGAGTGGAAGTGATGACAACACGGTAATGAAATACAACAACAAAAACTCTTTCAAAGTTAATATTGCACTCTGCACCACTGCACTGCTGCTCTTCACAAGACTTATGATGCGCCGTTAACAGCTGCATGAACTGGTATGGGGGGGGGTGTATCTATGTGTCCCTGTTGGACGTAGTCGTGCGGGTGGGATCTACTGCTCCCCACTGCTTGTTGCTGCCCCGTCCCCCAGGGGTGTGGGTGCTTTGTGGTTCCAGGATGTATTTCCATGGCTGCTGACCCACCCCCTGGAGGGCCATGGTCCGGGGTGGATCAGGTCTGCTCGGCTGCTGGTTGCCTCTGTTTTTCTCTTTCTGCTGTTTGTTTGTTCTTTTGCTTTTTATCGACTTTGTTAGAGATGCAGCAGTTGGCGACCCACCATTCGTGCTCCCCCCCCTTCTTTTTTCCTTTCTCTTTCTGTTCCCTTTTTCCTTGGCAGAAGTTTATATTTCACAGCAGCACTTCCTGTAGCCTACAGAACAGGCATGAATGACTACAGACCTGGCACTGAAGACCTACAACACAATCTGCCAGACCACATCTGTACATTCAAACATGCTGCAGCACCATCGTGTGGAATATTTCAACTCACCTTACATGAACAGAACCTTCAGAACCCTGATTATAATTATATGTATGAAGCTGATCCATAGTAACTACATAAGGTAGCTAACAGGTGCACTGACCCACAAAGAAACATATTATGCTAGCTGCAGAAATGCTGCACATGCTAATGCACGGAGTACGTTTTGTCGTTTGAGCTACGTGATTTTTGCAAACCCAGTAGCGGAAGGATACAGTGCTCTGTGACACAGTGATGCATCACATGTAAGTGTAAATAAAGAATTATCACTCTATCTTATGTGGTTGCAATTCTATGAGCATTTAAAATGAGCTTCCAGCTGGGAGCGCCGACGATCCCGTAGGTCTCAGGGGGGATGCACTGAGCTGAGTGTTTAGGTGGAGTGAGGTGGGTTGCAAAGCAGCCAGTAAAAGCTCAGTTGATGCCTAAAGGATGTTGAACAGAAAACCAGTCGGGTGGATGCAAAGACAGCTGAGTCATCGTCTGATGAGGCGGGCACTGAGATCATGTGATCTGCTGGGATTCGCAGCAGAGCTCGACGTCGTGGCCTGCCTGAACTAACATGTTCCATATTTATTTGTTCTTGATATTATGCAAGTTTTCTTTGTTTTATGCTAATGAATGATGTCTACATGACTGCTTTTCCACTTGCGTTTTGATAATGTCACTCCCACCGGGGATACATCAGCAGGCTGAGAACAATAACTTCCCCGTGGGTGAGCGGGGACCCGAGCAGCAACGACAAGCAGGAAGGGACAAAAACACGTGCTCAGCATTGTAAATAAAGACATCAAATCAAACTTTACATATATTTGTGTGAACTTTAGCAGAGTTTGTGTATTTTATTCGTCTCCTCCTGTGGGTTGTTCGTCCATCTGTCCGACCTTTCACAGCACAGTCGGCTCAGCCAGGGCTCAAACTCTCTGAAGCCCTGTCAATGCTGCGACATCAAACTTCAATGACTGTGACCAGAATTATATTTGTGCTTCTCCAAAAGCTGCTTCCAGTTAAGGAGACTGGACTGGCTTGCAGAGACGTCCTTTCCTATGACAAAGCCTCTTCTTGAGAACAACTGGGTGGTGTGAACCTCGCCTCGATCACAACAGCTCTCCTCCAAAGACCCCGATGGTCACGAAGCCACGATGAGACCAGCTGTCTGCAGGAGGAAATGCAGACCTCTTCCTTCTCTCCCTGTGAGCTGCTGCCCTCAGGGAGAAGCAAATTGACACCAGGATGTTCCACAACACAAAGTATGAAAATGCACGTCCATATGACTGGAGACAAACGCTTACAGCTGTGAGAGGAGGTCAGCGGGAGGAGCGTGGTTTGGGGCAGATTTCCAACCTGATTTCTTTGTGATCACCGAAGACTTCAAATTATATCGAGAAACTTTACAGGACGTCATCAGAGCAGCAGTGCAACAACACAATGAGCCAGAGCAGCAGTCTCACGAGAAGCAACGAGGAAGATCTAAAGGAGGATGTTGCATCTGTATGAGCATTTCTATATTTCTGTAGGGAGGACTACAATATGCTGAGATGATTATCATGTGTTTTAAAGTCCAGAGTGCATTAAAAATCCAAAAAGAACCAACACTGCACCAAAAAAAGAAACTTTTCTCTCCCTTTAAGGACCAAAGCAGACACCTGTGTGAATCTCTCAAAGCAATTTACACGAGTGGCACAAAAGAAACTTTCCACTTCATGAAAGAGGCTCTTGAAAATGAACTTTTCAGGAGCCACTTTACCCGCAAGTTCAATTCATGTCACAACAAACTAAGCTAAAAAAAATGTATAGCTAAGTCAGTGCAAAAGTCTTGAGCCATCCCTCATTCTTTATATTTTGCTGTGAAAATGGGAAATAGGTGCAGCAATTTATTGAAATGTGCAAACATGTACAAAAATGCAGGATTTAAGGCAAAAAAAACCCTGAGTTTGTACAATTCAAACAAGCTTGAAAGTCAATATTTGGTTTGACCACCTTTATTCTTCAGTATGAACTCGCATTGGGATTTCTTGTCATTTCTAAAAGTAGCCTTCAGTAATAATTCTCCAGGCTCCTTCAAGGACATTCAAAGTTCTTCCTTGGATGTCGGCTGCCTTTTTAATGTGCTCTGAACAAACACTGCTTCACTACTGTTGAGCCTCCTGTAAACGTTCTCCTACACAGACTCTAGAACAGCAGACGGATCAAGTGAAGGACCATCAGGCATCTCTCAGGTCCCGTGTTTTCCCCCCCCTATTTTTAAGGTCATGACTTTCAGATACGATTTATCTGCTGATAGTTTTAAGGTCCACCACTGCTTCAGCCAAGATCTGCAAATTTTTGGACTAATAGCTCTTTAGAAATTAAATTGCGGTACTTTATGTCCGGGACGGGTACACGTGGGCAGGTCAGTCCCCTGAAAATGGTCGTGTGGAAGGTCAGAGCTGGATGTTACCTTTGTAGGCTCACTAGTCTAAAGAGATTAGTGATGGCTCAAAGCTTTTGCGCTGTAACGAGTGTGTGGATGCATGTTAGTGGAAATGAATGCCAGCAATAAACAAAATAAATGAAGTCCAAAACACAAAAGGAAGCAACAAGCATAGAAGGAGCAGTCGCCGCAGTAATGAAAAGGATTCAAAGATTCATAAAGAAAAAGTAAAAACTGTTTGTGTGCTGCAGGTCAGTCAGATTGTGTTTGCCTCTAATTGTGACTCAGATAAAGATTCAGCTGCGCTTTAAATCCCCAAAAAGTTCATGTACAATTAAGATGCATGTGTGTGTAAAGAGTTTTCCTGGAGATAATCGATCTGAATTTCAGGAGTGGGACCACACTTCCTGTGTGCGCCTTCCTGCATCACAGGCTGGCCTTTCTCATTTTTACAGTCTCGGGCCAGCATCTATATTTATCCCATCTGCCGTTGGCTTTCAAGAAACACTGTATATCTAATTGAGCCCGTAGTCCCTGCTAGTGAATTGTTTTAATGCAGTTAAGCCCCACCATCTGGCCTCATCTGTATGTGTGCACTGTTTCCACCTGACCACTGCAGGGTATTTGTTTCAAACAGCCAGGCAAGAAAAAACGAATATCCTAAATCTCAATTTAGCAGGTCAATCCATACTTCTTAAGCTGAGATGTGTATTTGGGCAAACTACCTCTATAAGTCTCACCAAAATAAGCCAATCTCAGATTAGTTGAGCCATAATCCAGCCTAAAGAACTTGTTAGTTAGTGGATTAATAAGATGAACCCTGAGGTCAGAGCACTTCCAAGTCTTTAGAGGGGTTTTTTGCAAGGTGGCTCACGGAGGCTGACGTGCCATCAGGGAAAAGAGCAGCAGACACGTCTAAACACTTGACTAATAGCCATATGGCAAGATAAATCTTTGGGTTCAAATCTACCAAAAACACGAGCATCTGCTGTGATACGCAGCAAAGCTACGCAGCAAAGCTAGATGCTGTCAACACTTATTTTTCTTGCTCTCTGGATACAATTTGCGCGCATGCTTTGGCATCTGTTTTTCTTTCCTCATATACACACAAAAGGCCTTTTTACAGATATGGATTATGGAGCGCTGCCAACACGATCGAGCCTTTAAAACGGCATTTTGTGTCCTTCACTCAGATGTGCCTTTTTAGAGCGACACTGAGACACGACGGCACATGTGCTGGTGTGATGCTTGGCATCGGCAGAAGAGCTATAGAGGGAAGTTGCAGGATGATGGAGACGGGCGTGGCCCTCGCCGCTGTTGCTCGGCCTCAGTAAGACTCAGCTTGTCGTTTGCACACACAGTTCTTTACTGTCACACTTTCCTGCACACACACTTGAGCTTACTCATCTTAATATGATCGGCCCTGGAAGGCTGACTGCTGATGAATCCACACACTCTGCTGTGTCTGCCTACTATACACTGAGAGAGGAGTGGTTAATTAGATATGTAAGACACCTTCTCAGCTGGCACTGCTCCCAAACCACATATCTCCACCTCTCCCTCCTACACAGAAAACCACCCCCCACTGCCACAGTGACTTACACAGGATTTTCCTGATACTATGCAAACACTCTCTATGCAATAAAAACCCTGCTTTTATGAGGTGGTGTCTCGATGCTCCAGCCATAAAAATCAAAAACCTTACCTGAATTAAACGTGGTTGATCTCCTCTTCAAGGTCATCACACCTGAGTCCGGTCCTCTCATCAGGCACTTTTGCCTCTGACTGCTGTATCTCACCCAGTTCTGTAATTAGTTATTATCACTAGCAATTTCAAGAATTTTGGGAAAGTCACAGAGAGCCGAACCTGGTGAAAAGGTTAGATGGTAATAAAAGATTTTATGTGTTTGACCAGAAAACGTTGGATGTTCCAGAGCTGCATGGTGGACAACATGCAGCGGTTTCCACTGCATGTTGTCCAGTTACAGGAGAACTCAATGTTGAGACTCCACTGCTGCTGTGCTGAAGAATGTGGTCCAAAAACACACCTTAAAGCCACTATAAGGTCAGATCAGTCAGATTTAAGTGTGTGGTTGGTGTTAGACATTTTTCACCCATAGATGTACGTTTTCACCTGCAGATCCAGTCACAGCCAAGCAACACGTGTTAGTTATGTGGTCAAATTAAAAGAAAAGAGGAGCGGATGCAAACATTCAGGGCGTGTCCCCAAACTCATTGTTCTGATCCAGCTTTAGGCCTTTCATCTCAAATGCAGCTCAGTGCACAACAGACAACAGAAATATCACAGTGTGAGAGGGAATAAGATGTTTACTGTAACCATATGTACCTATTTGAAATAGTTTAATGTGAAGCGATGCAGTATCACACTTCCAGATAGTCGAGGGACTCGGAAAGATGCAGGCGTAACAAGGCTGAGTCAATAGCCTGATAGCTGTGAAGTGAAGAAGCACAGGCTGTAATACAGAACTCAAAATGATAAACAAACAACAAACAAAACAACGTCGCGGGTAAAATGAACGCCTTAGTGCAGTAATGGTGCAGTCCATCCACCTGCTGTTCAGTGACATGAAGTGTCAGGATGCCGGGTGTAGCATCACTCGTTAGTAGTGAAGGCTGCAAAATTAGCTGCTAGTTAGCTGTTCATGTTCTAGTCCACCAGTAACAGCTTCATCCTACCCATCTACATTCTCCTACTGTGCTGCACACACTCTCCCACCACTCCATGCATCCATCCATCCATCATCCATCCATCCATCCATCCGTCCATCAACAATACTGTAGACTCAGCAGAGTATTCTAGAGGTCCTTTTCCCATAATTTTCCAGTTCCCCCAGATATACAGTATAATCTCTCCACTGAGTTCTGCATCCACTCCAGGGTCACCTCCCAGTTGTGGATGTGAACGTTTACAGTGAAGCATCCTGATCAGATGATCAGAAACAGTAGCTCTACTCTGAGCTCCTCACTATGTCTCTAAGGCTGAGCCCAGACACCCTGTGGAGGAAACCTTATTGTTTTGGTCTCAACCCAGAGCCCCTGACCACAGGTGAGGGCTGGAACAAAGATCGCCTGGTAAACTGAAAGCTTCCCCTTCACGGTCAGTTACCTCTTTCAGGTCGGTGCAGTGACAGTAAAGAAGAGAAACTAAAGTGACCATAAATTAGTGCAACATGCAGTAGAGAGACTGCACTGAAATCACTGGAATGAAAATGTGCACAAGGAGGTTCACTCCTGGCCCTTCGGCAGTAAGGAAGTGCCAGCATGTGTTACAGCCATCTAAAGCTCCAAACACACACACTGCAGAGTACACTTGCACATGAGTGCTTAAAAACCACTTGAATGCTGTGTGAGATGTTGATACACTGTTTGGAGCCAGAATACAAACCAAATCAGCAATGAAGGAGCTACTTATGGTTGTTAAAGGGGCAAAAACCTCTGGAGACGGCTGAAACAAGAATTCAAACCAAATAGGCTGACTTATCTAACGTCAACAAATCCGTAACTGAGGATGAGGATTTTGTAAACATCTGACTGTGCATATATAATAATCCAGGCTGGCCTGAAACTGGAACATGGGACAAGATACGTAGAGACAAGAAATCCATAAGACGAAGGTTTTACTCGTTACAGGTGATCAATCACCGTTGACCTCATCAAGCAGCTGCTAGCCAAAGCTAATTAGTCTGATGACACACAGGAACACTTACCAATTTCCATCACAGGGTTGTCACTGTGCAAAAGGCTGCTACTTGATTTAGCTTAGCATTGATTAGGTGCAGCGCAGCGCTCAGACTTGACTTTCACCCTGCTGTATGAGATACAACAGTTTAATCAATTGATGAACTCCCTGATGCGCAATAAAGCTTCAGCAGAAAAGGTGGCATATTAATGCAATCACTCATTTGGAGACATTTATTTAAAACTCTTTTCTGCAAATGAGGACGGTTCATTTGTTCGAGGTTACTTAAACTTGAATGCAAGCAGCACAGCACTGGAATTCCTCACGTCAGAGTTCATGTAACTGCCAGTGAAGCTCAAAGGAAGCAGGTTTTGTAACCCTGCCAATCAGCCTCATAGTCCCTGTGTCATTGTTATCATCCTTCCTTGTATTCTGGGTTTGTGCAGGACATTTAGCATCTACACCACAGTCATTACACTCAACTTAAACTCTGCTAAAAGTGGGTAAGTGTTAAACTTTACTGACCACTGAAAACACGTTAGCATGCATTCACACATTCACACAACAACACAGGCAGCAGAGGATGTGAGCACGAGACTTACTGAGCCCAGAAGCTTTTGTGTGTCTAATTTTTGTTTTGCTATGAGGCCCTGAAAAGGATAAGTGGAAGAGACGCTAACCCTTATGCTAAAGCTATGCTAAAGCTATGCTATCATAGCTTTATGCTAGAATGTGTCACTTCTGTCACTGCTGCTGTGGACGTTTTGTTTGAGTGCATTAAAAAGTGAAATAACATGAAAATCATCTATGTTATGTATAAAACAACACAAAAATATACTGAAGCTACACATTTTCACAAAAAAAAGCTAAAAGGAAACACACATCCACTCTGGAAAGCAAGTGAACCTGCTACATGTTTTAGTATTGGACACAAAACTACTCTTAATAAAAAAATTACATGTAAACCAGATGTCAAAAGTAGCACTCCATCTATGGTCTCAACATGTGTGCTCTAATTAAACATATTTTAAAGGAATTTAATTAATATTTATCTTTTCAGACGCATTACTCAGCTCTCAGCACATCACATCCAAGAGCCACGCCACTCAGACATAATCTGACCTCCTTTGAGATGAGCCGAGTGCTGATAAACAAATAAAAAATATATACAGTATTATGTGAAACTTTTAATATTTAATGACTCAAAGAAAAGAGATTTTCACCTCGGTGTATTTCTGTTTGTGCAGTGTAAAATCCTTGGATACATTAATACTCTGCCACAAGTACTTGCAGAAATATACATCTACTATACATCTACACGTCCTGCATATTTGTTTAATATGTGCATTGAAGGACATAACCAAAAATGACTCAGAGATGCTACTGGAGGCCAAGGTAATCAGCTTTACCTGAATTTAGAAGCAGGAAACTAGAGGTCATCCAGGTGTGCAGCATGAGTGACGGATTCTCACGTGTCAGTACAGTGAGTCTGAGCAGGATCCTGTCAGGGATCAGCTCTGAGCCCCTTCGTCTTTGCGATGGTGATGGACGGGTTGACAGATGAGGTCGGGCAGGAATCTTCATGGACTATGATGTTTTCAGATGGCGTCATGGAGAGAGTGGGGAGCAGGTGGAGGTATGCACTGGAGATAGAAGCAAGACAGAATACATATGTGAATGAGAGGGAGGCAGGTGTAACAGTGAAGATGCAAGTCTAAAGCAATGAACATTGCACAAGAGAGGTGAATTAGAGCGTGCAGGCAGGGTGGAGTGGGTGGAGACGAGTGTATAGTGGATATACTGGACAAAAGATGCTGAAGATGAAGCTGCCAGGCGAGAGGGAAAGAGGAAGACCTCAGAGGAGGATGCAGGGGGCAGGTGAGACGGAGGCAGCGGTGACCCCTAAAGGGAGCAGCCCTGTGTGAAGGTTTTCTGCTTTTGTACAGTCACTGTAATCTATAGTGCATCTTTAATAAGACGTACGGCAGAAAAAGCACTTTAAAAAAAAGATATTCCAGGTTGTTCATCATCTTTCATAAATAGATACTTCATTAAATGTGAACATTTACTTGTATTTTTTTAAAATCATACAATCATTGTGTTATTATAGATGGCCCATTAAGTAAAGCAAGTTTGACACCATTGCATTAGTTAATGTCTGTGTGCATGAAAAGGTTCTCTGTTAAAGGCACTCGGAGCTCTTCTGGATTACTTTTTACTGCAGTGAGTGACTTGGCAAAACTGGCGTGTGCAGCTGGAGACGCAGCTCGTGATTCTCTGAAAAGGGCAAATGAATTATAAGCTGAGCGTGAGCAGAATTTCCTGTAATTCACATGATTAGAATTAAAGATACTCATTCACGTGTGTCGATACAGTGGGTTTGATTTACAAACAAGATTTTCCAAAAACGCCAAAAAAGTCATGTGAAATGAGCCTGTTCCCACTGCCATCCAACACACAACTGTCTCTTTGTGTTTGTGTTGTGTTTGCGTGTCACAGCACATCTAATGCGAACAGCCACCTAGCTTCTGAAACTGCAGCGCGTAACTCCTGATGAACGCTCGGCTGTTCGAGGAAATCCCGGAGAGCTCGTTCTGCTCATCTGGAGAATCAACTTTCAGAAAACTTTACGAGGAGATGAACAGAATCGGCTTTTCTGGTGCAGCCGTTTTTCATTTTTAATATCACTGTTTTCAGATTTCTTAGCCAAACAGAGAACATGTTATAATGTATCAAACTCTTTTCTACAGTTACATGTGGAGGGGAAAGCTTTATAATCCTGCAATCAGTGGCTTGTGTGGGTGATAATCATTAATTCTGCTAATTTACTACTGATTTATAATTCTGAACTTGAGCTGGTAAAAAAAAAGTGTTTCATTGTATTTTTATCGTGCTTGAAATGCAGGTACTTTGATGTTTGCATGTACAGGTATGCAGCAGAAGTGCTAAATGGTTCTTATCGAGTGCTTTTCTACTCTAATTGAGGCACTCAAAGCACCTCATTCCCACATTCATACAAGCACCTCTTTCTATGGCTGAGTGCTTTCTATCTAACATTCACACGTTCATACTCCCACCGTTGCATCGGAGATAAACTTAGGATTCAGTATCTTGCCCAAGGATACTTTGGCATGCAGACTGGAGCAGCCAGGCATCAAACTACCAACCTTCTGATTAGTAGGTGACCCGCTCTACCTCCTGAGCTACAGCCACCCCCCCACCATCAAGCCTCTTTGGATTTCCAGTGGACACATTTAGATAAAATAGCAAATCTGTCAGAACTCTAAACAAACTCCTCCACGAGCAGTCGCGGCAAATATGGGTCAGCGTCATTATCAGAGGCGAAAACGGGGCCGAAGCAGAACGAGGTCAGACAGGACTGCTTTTTAGTGGCCACTCTGCCAAGCTACTCAAAAATAGAGAGGACAGTAAATAAATAAATAAGTAACGACCCACATGCCCAATCCCTGCCTCCACGTCACGTCAGCACCTGGCTGTTGATGGAGTTTGTACAGCACCGGCAGAATCACACCTACTGGTAATTACATAAGAACGACTGAAGGCCTTCCAGCTACCACGAATTTATGAAGTTTTATGTTAACAGGCAGCGCAGGGGTGGAACACAATTCCTCTTATGAGCTATATTACACTGAGGGGGGTTTTTAATTTTCAACTCTGCTCATGTTCACTTGGTGGTAAACAACTTATTGCTTCCAGGGTGTGACAGGAAGACTCGGCGCGCTGCAGCTCGCTTCAGAGCCGAGAGAAAAACCTCGGCAGCTGCCTGCTGTCTGCAACTTTATTGGGAAAATTTGACCTAAACAGATATTGATGATGTCGACATCTGCCAAACGAAACTAATGTAATTAGACCGGAGGAATCCTGGAGGGTGTGCTGTGGAAACGGGGCGATCTGTGTGACAGTTCATGTCTGACAGCAAACATGTTCATGGCAGAAAACGTCTTCACAGGCGATCATTTAAGACTATGAATGATTGTCTAATCAGAAATGATTAACAAAAGAATCATTACTGTTTTTTCAATCTACGCAGACATACGTTTGCTTAGCTGAGAACTGTTTTCATTAGAGAAACAATGCATTTGGCAGGCTGAGGGTTTATTCCATCAGATTCATGGTGCATTCACACCAACTAAAAAACAAATTTCACCCTGCTTCACTGTAATTAATACAGTCGTGCTGGAAACTCAAATATTTGCCCCAAAACAATGACTTGTCAAGCAATAAAATCACAGGAATGTATTTTCGGGATTCACTAAGTGGTCCTGTGAGTTTGCTTTTCTGCAAGCTCGCTGCTTTTTTTCACCCAGTCTCTATTATATATTATATATATTGAGGTCTTTGTATCAGCTTTTATAATGGTTGATAAACTAAGTTTTAAAAAGTTAAGAGGAGACAGGAGAAACACCCTTCAACCGCCTTTGAGTGTTGACGCTGCATAGTTTGTCCACTAGAGGGCACTCTGCAAACCCGGTTAGCACTGCCATGAACACAATCAGCTGATCCGAGCAAAGACAGGCACAGGATGAACAAGCAAATAAATGATTAAATATAAAATAATAAAAAGTTAATATATTGGTATCAACAGGGTTCTTGTCAGTAATGCCATGAGAATCAGAACTGCGTTTAAAAAAAGCATTATGTTTATCTTTTGTAGTTTCAGGAGGATGACTCCGGGTTTGAATGTAGTCTTCATGCAACAGTAACCATGCTCAGGACCTTAGAGGCATCTGTTTTCTTCAGGTGTATTTGTCCTCCTGCTCGGTTCGACCACCTGATTGGTTAGAGACAGTTTGCACTGGAGCAGTACACACCAATGTTTGAAATATACAGTCCAGCAGAGATGTCGGCAATGAAAGTGAATGATTATTTAAACCGTTATTCATAAAACATTCACGTTTTTATATAGAGAACATCTGCATAGGTTTATTTTTAGCAGCCATCACAGCTGGCACACCGTGTTAGCTAGTGCAAACTGCTTAAACTAGCTGGCAGCTGCTGAAAAAAGAATCATTAAATTAGTCTTGTCGAGTTACTAAAGAAGCACAGTTTGTGGGATTGACACTGGTATCCTTATTTGTGAGAAACGGCAGCACTGGTTCAGATGGAAATGACCAAAAACGTACTTTTCCCTTCTTAAACTGCCTGACGCGGCTCTCGCTTTAATGAAGCTCCCAGTCTGAGCACCACAACTGACTTATTCTTGTTAGTTTGTGTTGCTCTGTGCACATATTACAGACAGTTGTGTGAAATCTCCTTGGGTAAACTCAGTGACAAATATTAAGAGAGTAAACGTAACTTTTTAATGCATAAATGTGGAGGCCTAAATGGTTCTGAACCCTTCTTCTGAATCAAAATCCAAGTCATTTCACATGTATCAGCAGCACTTATTCGCGGCAGCAGTTATTCATGCAGTTCTGAATCACACTTTTACATTACCTACATTACAGCAGTGGGGAGCAATCTCTGGTAGTTACACCAATCTTACTGCTGCAGCCCTGTTGTTCAAAACGCCTGTAGGAGCGACCCAGAGACCCTCTCGCTGCTGCCATAGCAACCAGCTAAAAAAAAAAGCAGCCTGACCTGATGCTAATATGATTTGACAGGCAAGAATGTGCATGTGTGTGTGCATGTGTGTGTGCGTGTGTGTGGGAGGGTGTTTTTTTATTGCGAGTACATACTTTTCTTTGCATGTTCTCTGTGTATTTTGGTGTGCATGCACGTCTGTGTTTGTATGTAAAGCTCATTAACTCCTCAATGTGCCGTTGCTATGCTTCTTAGCGGAGACTTAAGCAAAAATGAGTGGCGACAGGCTGCAGTCCTCGCAGTCACCCACGAGGTTAGTGTTGGTGACGATGCTGCACTTAAATAAATCCCAATAGCTGCAATTACTGATATTTTTTACGTTTTTTTTTTTCATGTTCGATATGGAATCCAGTCATTCAGCAAAAAAAAAATGACCCAAATGTGTGCTCTGATAGGATTGTTGATTAATAATTACTCAAAGCTCATCTGTGCAACATTAGTGACCATAAATGGCCACTTTGAACTTATTTATTAACCAAGCCAATAAAAAATGAACGCCTGCATTTCTCAGCCTGGGTTTTCCCTTTTGACACTAAGCCTGCACACTGCACCTCTTTTGAACCACCCTGGTGAAGCAATCCCTTCCTCCAGACATGGATCCCTGTGCAGCTACAGCAACATGCATTTGCTAATCCAAAGGACTAAATTACTTTCTGACTGAGAGACAAGCAAAATAATTTCAGTAAAAAGGTTTTGCAGGCTATGGCCGCCTGCCCGGGTAAACATTGTTTCCTCACACTTGCGTGTCTCTAATCTTTATGTGGCAAGTGTAAAGTTGATGTGATACACACTCACAATGCCCACAATTATCAGGTCGAAAAATGCAATAATTCCCCACTAAACGGCTCTGTGAATTCCACATTTTCCAATAAATCCATTAACTTGTTCTTGCAAAACTGCATGCTACATTTACAGAGCCGCGCAAGTGCTGTGAATGAAATAAAAGATTTACAGTGTACTTCACTTTGGTTTTAGTTTACATTAGACCCTCGTACCCATAGCTACAGATAGTGATCTTATTTCCTCCCCAAACAAACTGCTGCCGAAGCAATACCTCCTCCATCTGAATTTTACATGAGATCCTCTAAAAGCTGCTGTGAAACCTGCTTAAGCTTTTAAACTTGCCAAAAAATCAGGTTTCAACGCACAATTCTCGCTTAGTTCTCTGTGCCTCTGTAATCCTTGATCCCTATTAAGGACGGTGGGTCTCTCCTTTACATTATATATATTTTTAATTAGGTTACAGGAGAGACATGACAATAACAAGATTACATAAATGCATGCGAATGGGCTGTAGGTTGTAGGATGAGACAACTCTGTGCGCACGAGCCCCAACATGACCGGCAGTTACCCAACATGCTCTGCAGCAGCGCCGGATCCTGTTTCGCCTCCTCCCATCCTCTCCTGTTCCCTGATCAAGCTGCAATTTGGTAAATTAAAAGGTGATCAAGGGGATTAGAGTAACTACAGATTGTCACATCCCATTTGCAAAACTAACACCAAAATAGCCCCACAGACAGACTAAAGAGCCGTTTTTAGGATGTTACTGAGCCAGCTGCTGCAGACAGACAGATCAGAACATCTTACTCCTCAGTCTTTAAGATGTTTTCTCTTGTATTTCGCAGTCCATGCTATAAAGAAAACATGTAATGTCTATTTATTTTGAAAGACATCTGCAACTCTTCTTCAATATCTACCTTTTATTAAAACATCTAATATAGAAACCTTCAAGAAT
>VOQJ01018511.1:0-13521 GCA_015052665.1 Apistogramma diplotaenia
TATAGAAGAAGAGGGGGGGGAGACTAAGGGAGATAGAAGTGACAAGGCAATCTGAGACATGCAAAAGGGACAGACAGATTGGAGCTGCAGACAGAGATAGAAAAAGTCAGGCAGACAGGTAAAAGAGAGACATAAGGAGGTACATACCGGATGCCTGCCCTGAGGGTACATGATCCCAGGAGAGGAGAGGCTGCCAGTCCGTTTGATGGCCAGGTTAGTCCCCTGGCCCTCCACTCCTCTGCCCTCCACCGGTTACACAGCCACACACACACGCACACACAACCCCACACACTCTCACCAATCAGTAAGTCCAGTGTCTGCTCCTTAGCAGGGTTGAACGCAGCAGTCTTTACTCTTCCGTCCTCGATTTCTCCCCCTCTCTCTCTCTGCCTTTTATTGCAAATTCCTCTTGACACACAACTGAAGAAGTCTGTCAATTCCTTCGTCCAACAATATCCTGACAAAACGGAACACCAGACTTTACCTCCTCCTCTTCTCTTGTTCTTTCCACAGTGAAAGTCTCAGCTTCTCCTCCTCGGTGTCTCTCAGCCTTTTCCTCACCCTGTGATCAATCAGGGTCCACACGTAGTGACATGACACACAGAATTTCATCCAGACAAGCTCCCCTCTTTCACTTCTCCTACTCTTCTCCCCTCTTCTCCTCCTGCCCCTTCACCCAGCCGTCCAATGGCGAAGCATACAAACATAAACAAACACTCAGCTCGATCAAATAGTCTTCTTCTCTGCTTTTTCCTCCTCTTCACCCTCTCTCTGACACACTGAAGCCTCTGCCTTGACTGCTGCCGCAGAAAAGAAGAAGGAGGATAAGAAGAAGAAGAAAAAAGGAGGAGGAGGGGAAGGGAGAAGGGAGTGAGAGTGAGAGAGAGCTTTGTTTTTAATCTAAATGTGGAAAAAAAAATGCAAGAGGAAAGCAGGAAAGAACAGCAGGTCAGTGGAGGATCCAGCGGGCTTTTCAGCAGCAAGCCCTAGACTGTAATATATTGTGCCTGTTGGCTTCAACACAAACACGACAGGCTGCTAAAGCTCCTCTTAAGGTGGAACTGAGTAGATAGAGACACCCAGGCGCACACAGCGAGAGGGGAAGAGAGAGAGGCGAGAGATAGATCTCTTTTCAATTGTGGTCAGACACACAAAGCAATCAGTCATGCACAAAGACTCGGGCTCAAACTGATATGAATCAAGATTCAAACACACACAACGCTCCGACACAAATTCATGACAGCTATGTGGACACAGTCGATGTGCAGCACACACACACTAGTTACAGTGATAAGTTTATTAGCCAGTTTACACCTTGTATTAAAATGTGCCATAGATGATGCAGCAGCAATCCAATCATGCCTAATCGCACACAAATCCAGGTGTAAACACACCCGGGGTGCGCTGAAGATCGCTACCGAGGTGATTTTTCGCACCTCATGATGAGAGAGGTCTGAGAAGCACTGCATACAGAAGTTCAAAGCGCACGCATCCACTCTCAAACAGTGTCGTCAGAAGAGTGTCGCCGATGTGCTCAGTATAATGCTACGTTAAACATGTTTATGTCTGAAGACCGTGTGTGTGTGTGTGGGAATGATTAAATATGAAACCACAGGTATCACAGGGCTGGGATCTAAGGCTACAACCCAGGGACGGGTCATTTTTCTTATATTACTTTACAGTTTCCCTGGAGGAAGAGTGCATAGTTGGTGACCATGCCAGCACAACAAACTCGAGGGGCTTTTGCTTCTTTAAACATATATAATCCACTCAAAAATCCTCTTCTGGTGGTTCTGAATTTTAAATTTTTATTGAAGTATAAAAGTGTTTTTTCATGGGTTGAAAAGAAATCTCATCTCTTAAGATAAACAAAAGTTCCCAGCAGATGACTTAAAAAAAACCAAAAAAAACAAAAAAAAAACACATACACTGGCATAAAGATTTTATTTGAAAAAAAAAACCTTATTTCTAAGGTTACACAAACTTATTTTAGAGCTACATCTGCTGTTTGGGTGATGTATTAAGAACAACACTTGTCTGAAATAAACAGCTAGATGTGCCACTTCAAGAAACTTTAATAGAAACTGCATTTCTGAATTAAAAATGATAATTATGGCCATGTTTGTCAAAACCTTGGGGCTGGAACACAACAGTTACATCCATTTCCCGCCAAAGATGCCACCTAAATCAATACGTCGAGTATCTGGAGGATTACCAGTGTAACACGCCAGAAATAGCCAGGCTAAAGCAAGATAAAAATGCCTCCCTGCCTACTTTTGACTCTTGGCTCCGGCGCACCTGTTATTTACAGGACTGCTCAGAATGGACCTGGACCAACTAAGACCTGGTATTTAAAGTCTTTCCATGTACAGTACAACAGTCTGGCCAAACCGTCTTTTGGCGCAGCTTATAATGAGTTTATCCAGGGCAGCTCTGCCTTTGAACTTGATCAAACAGCCATTAATCCGACACTGCAGAATCGGACACAGTCAGTCTTGGCATCCGTGGAGGGTTTCCAATAAGACAGAAACTGCATTGGATAACTAGTGGGTTAGCCAGAGGGCAGCTCCAGAGCTTCAATTAAGGCAACATACAGACATCCTATTATCCAATGCAGCCTATTACCACACACTATAGATCCTAGTGTATTCTGCTGTCAGTCTGCTCTAACATGTATGGTGCTACATTTGTTTAAACGTTTGATCTGTGAGACATATCCAAATATGTAAAAATTCTGCATGCCATCAGTGAAACTAAGCAAGACTCAAAAGTGTGTGTATGTATATTGCAATAAATCTCACCCCACAATGAAACAAATACAATAAAACAAATTCATCTACTCCTCATTTGACTAAATTATCCTTCAACAGGAATATGAACTACATTTCCCCAAAACGGGGCTCACTAACAATCATCAGCACAGTAGCTAAGTAAAGCAGAACTATATATTTATGTTGGGCTGAATATTGTCGTGAATGGGTGGAGGCCAGAGTTTTCTGTTGTTAATTATAATCTGTTGATTAATGGTGAGAAGCCTGCGAGCTAGTTCAGGCAAGCTGCAATGCGTCATACACACTTACATGCCTGTCACCTCAAATCATAGAGCAACCATACAAATCTGGCTATTTATCCATGTAAGCTGCAAACTTTCCCAAGTCTCCCTCCAAAAACTGGGACTGCAGCCCTTTCCATCACCCCAGCATCTACCTGTAACGCTCCAGAGAGAATTTTATGCATCACGCCCTAATTTTATATGATGCATATTTGTGGGGAGTGAGAACAGTAATCTGCTGCTAGAATAAATGAATCATTTCAACTGTCAGTTGTCTTTTTAAGAACACACAGCTTTTAATTTGAAGGTGAATGGTCTCCATCTCTGTTTGTGTCACTTTTCCCAGTTAGCCTCTCAGAGAGCAGCTGAACAGTATTTGTAGACTACACTATCACTTCCATGGAAACTATGGGCTGAATCACAAGGAGACCTCTGCCAACCGGTTGAGGGTCTCTGACTGTGTGAAAGGAGCTTTAGCAGTCACTTTACCAGTGACGGGCATCAACCTACAGCAACCACTCACACCCAGTCAGGGAATACCTTTTTCCCCTCACAATCAGTGGTTGCCACATGGTCATGAACCAGTCTTTAGGACTGACAGCAGCCTCATTTACTTCATCCTACATTTTCCCATAACTGTCACATGTCACGTCTACATAACCTGAATATGTAATACCTTTAAAAAATAATAAAAAATTTGGGCTTTTATTTTGAAAGTGTTTCTGCACTAAAATACTGGGGGGCTTTTAATTTGAAAGTGGCCCCATTCCACTTACTATTATTAAGCTAACAAACAGGAAATAATGGAAAATTGAACACAAACATAAACCAAAGAGCTGCGTGTGAGCTGCTTGTTCTCCCTGTCATTGCTTGGCTACTCCAGCTTCCTCCCACAGTCCAAAGACAAGCACTTTAGGTTATTTGAAAGGACCATAGGTGTGAACAGTTGTCTCTCTGTGTTAGCTCTGTGGTGGACTGGCAACCTGTCTAGGGTGTACCCTGCCTCATGTCTTTTGACAGCAGGGATAGGCTCCAGCCCCCGTAACCCTAAATTGGATGAACACTTTTAAAAAATGAATGGATGGACAGAGAGGTTACAGAAACTTTTATTGGCCAGCAACATCCTTTCAATCAAAATTATTCACATCCAAACAATTTATCCTTTAAACCTCCCTGGTCACCGGAGTAAACTTCAGAGGGGGAGGCACAAAAGAAACAAAGTCTACTTTAGGCAGGAAACATTTGTGTGTTTGTCTCACCTCTTACTCAGCTCTCTCTTTCACACAAACACACTCTGTCATTCAGTGATGCCCACCACTATTCCCCATGTAGCCCATTGTACTAATCAGCATTATCTAATTTTCTAGAATGGATTATGCAGGTAATTATCCCCCCAACTCCTCACACTGGGTTTAAGAGAGACAGATGGGTAAGCATACAAACACACAGACGGATGAAGACATCAGTACAGATAGGCTCAAAGCTTACAGGTGCATTTACCACAGTAATTTATAGCACTGATTTGACTTAAACAGCACGAGGTGTCAAGAGTGGGTGTTCAGAGGCTGAATGAGCCCGTCAGTGGCGTTTCTTTTTAGATTTCATAGAGGTATAATCCCTTGATGCACAGCACTGGATGTCCAGTCATTACTGATATAGTCTGAAGCTGCAAAACAACACAGATTTCAGCTGTGAAGTAAAGGGCAGATGTTATTTAGGATATGAAGAGGCCACCGAGTCCTCTACTCTCATGTTAAAACTTTGAATGTCTTCTGAACAATCCAAAGTTGCCAATTTCAACTCGTGTGGTGGTGAAAACACGCAGAACCCGAAAGACTCTGCAGTTTCTCTATAGACATCACACGCATGGGTGAGAGTGTTGACTGACCTCCGTCGTTGAGACTGATCGTCAAACATCTCCATCTGGGTCTACAACACAGATAATGGGAATCACTTGATGAGATAGAGCAGTGGCACTGGGATGTCAGCCCCCAGAGCCCCCAATAGAAGCACCACATTATATTTTTTGTTTCTATGTGTGGTAATTATTTCTAGCAGGTTAAGATCAGGCCACGCATAAGATAACCATGGCCCTCTTTAGGCTGATTATAACTGAAAAGAGCCAGCATTTCAAATGATGAGTATTAGGGTTAAATCTCCTTGGTTGCTGACCACACAATTAAACAACAGAAATATAAACGTTTCCCAAAATGGGTCTCACTAAGATTCACCACAGTAGCCTATTTTGGAGGTAGCTAGCAAAACTTAGTATTACCCGTTTAAAAATGGCAGCTGACTGATAAAATATTAAAGGTTAGACCAACCAGGCAGCGTTTTTGACGACCATTTAAACCAGAAATATTCAGGGGTTGAAGACTTACTTTCAAACGGGGTCACTTGTTAGTTAGTTAACGCATGGCTTTCTTTATGTTTCAAAAACAAGCCGGAAAGGTGAGAGAAACTAGAGTTTCATGCTTACACATCTCAATTTAGACGCTAGAAAAGGACGACTCCCCCCTCCAACCATTCGGTTCCACCTTAAAAGCTCAGGTCTGACTGAAGGCTCTCTCCGCGATCTGATTGGAAGACGGGTTGCCCCGTTCTAACCAATCGCCTTCAGGGAACCCCACGTTGGGTCCTGGTGTCATAAGTACAGCGGGCCAATCGCGGTCCAACTCGGTCGCTGAATGAGTGTGGGCGGCGGCGGCACTGGGGGAAGCTGGGGGGGGGGAGTGGGGTGCCGACGAGTCTGTGGGGATTGTGGGCATTGAAGTTCCAATTATTCTGAGCGCGCACACACACGCAAGCACGCACGCTGTCAGTCACGCTACATAAATGCTCAGTAAATTCTGCCGTTAATTTCTATCCCGCTATTTCTACTGCACACACACGCGCACGGGATACTGTACACACACACACACACACACACCTACACACACACACACACAGGGAGTAAACACCTCACATGCAGTTAAGTCCAGCACGAAATTAAAGACTTTTTTTTTCTTGCCAGCTTTCTTTATTCCACTTCAAACACTTAAAAAATTAAAATAAGTAAACATTCATGTGGAACAACCTTAACCTACACACATAAAACGAGTCAGATATGACAAACAACCTGCAGCGTCTGGCTTTCATGCCTGATGTGTTTTTACAGCTCTTTCTATCTTGCTTTGTGTATAACAGAAAATATATTTCTATATCTTTAAAGATGCAAGTTGCACACGTAGTGTATAAAATAACACACACATGTTTAGTTACTGCTGCCTGTGGTACATGCGCGCACACACACACACAAACACACACTCCCCTCTCAGAGCGATACTGTGCAAATTTGGTGTGTCTCAACAAAACACGCATCGGCATGATGACTCCCTTCACGGACCACATTTTACAGCTCTGCACTGCAGGGTAAAAATAAAAAGCTGCTGACTGCCATTGTACTCACTGTCTTGTCTTTAGGTGTGTGGAAGGCTGCATAAAGCTTTATGGACAGGCTACAGAGGATACTGTCAATGTGTGGCAGTGAAATGCAGTAAAAGGGTCTGACTGTACCTACTTATTAAAGGGAACACGGATGCTGGAGAACCGAGAGGTCACCAAAGACAGTGATGTTTAGAGGAACTGTACTCCGTTGCCGCAGTACATTTTCTTTAAATGCAAATCCTTTTCGGCTCGGAGCACACGCGTGGCTGCATCACCTGCACGCTGGCTGTAGAGCGTCAATAGAGAAAGTCACATCTCTGCTCCTTCCGCAGTAGGTTTATCCCCAGATTGTTTGTCTGGAAACAATCACTTGCTCTTTATAAAGGTCAAGCACCGTAACCATGACATTTATCACTGCTGTTTCAGATGATTAGAAGTGAAATGGAAATCAAACTGCTTTGTAGCATTGATGAAAGTTCTTTTGTTGTTGTTTCCTTTGAAATGAGTCATTTTATACAAACATCCATCAGTCGTCTAAACTGATTAACCAATTTAGGGTCGAGGCCAGAGATGGAAGCTCACAAATGTTGGAGAAAGGGTGTTGAATATGGAGCTGCTAAGCAAGAGGAAAAGAGGAAGACCACGGAGATTTGCGGATGTAATGAAGGAGGACATCATGTTGGTGTGGCAGAGGAGGAATGCGAGAAAAGGGTGAAATGGAAGCAGATGATCTGCTGTGGCAACCCCTAAAGGGAGCAACTGAAAAAAAGAAGAATTAGAAGCAGAAAAGAACTAAAACCTCTGGACAGGAGGTGAAAGCAGAGGGAACACAGGAACATAAAAATCCCCAAAAGTTCAAACCAGGAACTTTTTTTTTCACTGTGGCTGCATAACCTGACCACCCCATATGTCAAAGTCTGACTAGAAAAATTAACAAAACTGATTAAATTGATCATTTGAACACACTTCCTATTAAAAAAAACTCACTGACGTACTTATTTATAAATTGAAAGTATATTTTCTTGAATTCATTTACTTTTTTTCTGCTTTAATGTGTTCATGTGAATGTGAAACTTCAGTAATTTCTTAAGTCAGTTGCTTTGTTTTGCTCGGGTAGGCGGCTGGGTCTTTCAGACATGTCTCGCAGTCTTCAGCTGCACACTGAACCCAATTGTTGCCAAGGAGATGGTGGAGGAAAGATCTGGAGTCAACTTTACCAGCTGATGTAGACTATGAGACGCAGTTGAAGGCTCTGGGAATACGTTAACTAGTGGACTTTGAGTTTATTTCCCTGAATGTTCTATTCAAATCTGATGTTTTCTGCTCTATTTAAAGGATTTCACACACATCCACATGGACACACACACACAGCTGTCAATCAGGGGAGTGATCTGCAGATCTGCACTGACTAATCTATTCAGTAATAGGAAACGGCACAAGGAGAAACCCTATCCCTAAGATGTGGGAGTCTGGAGAAACTCTGGTGTGGTTGATGCTGGATAAATAGACGCCTATTCACATACTGGCTCGCACAAACAGGGGCATGCACCCACATGCATTACTAACAGACCCCTCCCCACACACACGCACACACACACACACACACACACACACACAGATATACAGCGAATAAATCTGCCATGTATATATACCTGTGGTGTGTTACAGGTCCCCGAGTGCCTGCAAACACATGTGATCTCCTGACCTTGTAGTGCAAACATTTGGCTATACTGCGTAAAGATCTGTGTATGTGTGTGTCTGTGTGTGCCTTTGCGTCTTTGCTTTGCTGTGGGTGTGTGTGCTTATGCGTGCATTGACGTGTTTGGGTGTGACTGTGTATGTTTCTGCAAGATCAGTGTGACTTCCTGGCTGGTTGTGTGGGATATGTGCAGCAACACTCTGTGCCATAATTAGCTTCATCCAACTTATTTCCTGCTCCTTGCTGCAGGAAAAGAACTGTGTCACTTATAAATACATGTATGTGCATGTATGTGTGTTGTGTGTGTGCATGTCCGTGTGGAAAGGGACGTAATTCTGTGTTGTGTCTGGATTCAGGCAAATTCGATCTTAAAAGAAACAAAGAGGGCTGAAATTTGTTTAACCAAAGTCCTTTGAGATGCAAGTCTTCCAACATGGCACTGAAACCAGTCAAATCTGCTTATTTCTGCCACTGGTGCAGAAATCCTTGAATGACATGCCTTTCTCTAATAATATCACCAATTCACAGATTTTCACATCAAACATTTTGCAGATCTGTGATGGGAGGCAAACTTTGGTCTCCTGCAGGAATGCCGGATGCACCGCTTCCTGTACCCTGCACTGCACGCATGTATTGAAATCTGAGGTTCAAAGTTCTCCATCATTGGCATAATTCCCCAGGAATACGAAGCTTGACTGGTCAGGAAATCTTACTGTGACAAGATTACTTAAAAAAAGAGAGAAAAAAAATAACACATGGCTGCACCCAGGAGATAATCTTGTGGTGACTGCAGCCAGTCATCACCACTGTAGCTGTATTGCTGGGTGTGGTCATACAGCAAACACAACAGACCTCAGAGGTCAGTGCAACAATGCACTTCCTCCATGTAAGATCTAGTGCTACCGTTAGTTCATCTGATTAATTTTTCAATAACTCAAAAGTCCTCGTGTCCCTTAATGAACTGTAGCACCTGAAGATCAGCTCAGCAGGAAATGAGGCAAATATCCAGAGGATGGTGATCAGTGTTCTGTCATGAGACAGGACAGAAAGGGAAGAAGAGGCTCTCAAAAGAAAGGAGACTGATGCCATTTCTATGTACAGAGTGTGTCAATGCATCTGCATTGTTACTGTCACCAAGGACGTTTATGTTTTTGGTAGCTTTTGTATGCTAGCTTGAAATGTTAGAATGAATTCTAATAAAACTTTGGTGTGTGTGTGTGTGGGGTGGGGCGGGGGGGGTGCAGGTGGAGTGGGGGTCTGATCTGCCTTTCTTTCAAGTTGACCCCAAAATGTTTTATTTTTACTGCACTACAAACGTCTTAAAGTATGTTTAAAAAGAACAAAAATTAATGTGTGATCTATTATGAGAGGCCACACACACACACACACACACACACACACACACACATTCTTCTTTCTTTTACTTGCTCACACACACAGTAGTAAAAGGTCTGCGTTATTTGCACTGCAGATGTTTGTATCGACCACCTCCGCCTCTGATGAGCTATAATGTGTGTGTGTGTGTGTGTGTGCACTAGGTTTTTTTCAATACATGATGCTGTGCACACTTTGAGGGTGAGGCTGTGTGTGCATGAGAAGTGTGTTTTCTGTTTGTGTCCAAATATTTATGCTTGTGTAAGTACGTTTGTGTGTGTTTGCTACACATGCATGCATTTACCTACAGGTGGGTTCATAATTTTGCCTCTGTCCACCACCACAGTGGATTTTATATCAAGTTATCACAATGTTAGCAAAGGGCAGACTTAGTTGTTTGTTTTTTTTGATGGGTTTTAAAAGTTTTTGTACAAACTGCTTCTGAATTGTGTCCATTTTTAAACACAGTGCCTCACTTGCAGTGTCTCAAAATTAATTGGACAATACACTAAAAATACGTTTCATGGCCAGGTGAGGCATGTGCCCTTCTAATTTTATTTATGGATGTTCACTGTTATTTTGTAAACGAGACCCAAAGTGAAATCAGTTCAAGTGTGGGAGGTCATCACTGGGCTGAAAAACCCAAATAAACCTACCAGAGAGAGAGCAGAAACCTGCACCCGAATGGTGGGAAGAGAAAAGAATGGAGAAGAAACAAAATAGCTCATGAGCAGAAACACAACTTCATTCGTCAAATATGGTGGAGGTAATGATTTGGCATGGGCATTTATGGCTGCCAGTGGAACCGGGTCACTAGTGTTTATTATTGCTGTGACTGCTGATAGAAATAGCAGGATGAATTGTGACGTGTGCAGGGCTATATTCTCTGCTCAGATTCTGCCAAATGCTGCAAAAGTGATGGGACTGGGCTTCACCATGCAAATGGATAATGACCCAAAGCATTCTGCAAAGGGAATCCAAGAGTCTCTCCAAGAAAAGAAATGGGATATTCTTCAATGGTCAAGTCGGTTGTTTTAATCGTAAACCAATAGGGCAGCTTTTCAGTTACCGAAGACAAATCTGAGAGCCGAAAGACCCACAAACAAGCAGAAAAGGCCTGGCAGAGCGACTGGTGATGTTCTAGACTCCGTGAAAGGGTTTTTATCCAAGCGTCACAAACCAGCCCCGTATTTAAAATTGTGTCTGTTTGTCCAATTATTTTTGAGCTTTTGAAAATGGGGAACCGTGTATAAAAGTAGTTGCAGTTGATGCAATTTTTTTGGTTAAATCTGGTGATTGAAAGTCTGCATTTGAATCATGTCCTGATTGAATTGAAGCAAAATTACAAAAAATGTCAAAAAAATGTGTCCAAAAATGTCTGGATTTAACTTTCTATGCTTGTGTAAGAATGTGTGTGTTTGTGTGTGTGTGTTCCCTTTAGGCTGTAGTAGACTGTCCTGGGATCAGATTGCTTTGTGTAAGCCAATTCTGTGACTAATTTGGACTGAGGCAGACTTCAGCAAATAAAATACCTTCTCCCATTCCATCATTATTGTCATCATCTCACACTCAGTCCTGCTCGTGTCTCTCCTCAATGCATATAACAATATTTACTCTTACTTTTTTCAGCCAAGCTGGCAGCTTGGCTCTATGGATGGCAACACTTCTCTGTCAGCTCTGTCAGCTCTGTCAGCCAGTTTAGTCCAGACTGAAAAATCTACCGTGGGTGGATCATCATCGAATTTTCATACTTGAGGTCCCCGGAGATGAAGCCCTCTGCCTTTGGTGATGCCCAGACTTCTCCTCAAAAGCTGACATTTGTGGCTTGGACTGAAATTGCTCTACAAATTTACAACTATTTGATGGATTGCCATGAAATCTGTTCTCAAGTCCCCATTACAGCTTCAATTCATTCAATACCTCCCTTGTTTTTCTTTGGTTACTCTCAAAACAAATATTGTTCCTGTCGCTTTTATGTTTCTTGGTGATTACCTAATGAGCCTTTTAATATTTTAAACGCAGCATTGGAGCCCCTTCAACACCATCACCATGTTAGCCTGTAGACTCTGCTCACAACCGAGCCAAAGCACAGCATCACAGGGCTGCTGCTCACTATACACTTGCACAGTCTAACTCAAACACTTGAACAAACACTCATAATAGATTAACTTTTTTTTCTATGTTTAATAAAGGCACGTATGTAATTTCAAAGTCAAGTGCACAAAACAGCCGCCCCGCCGAGCTAACACTTCCAGCAGATTTGGTGTGTCTTTGTATAAATGAGTGTGTATGCATGAGAGTACTTGTGTATTTCATTTGTGCCTCTGCGTTTTTCTTTTCTTGATCATTTTCTACTGACACCAGGAAAATAAAGTCATGCAGCTCTTTACTGATGGTTGGTCATTTATCCAGCAGCAGCAGCAGCAGCAGCAACAACAGCAGCACAACACAATTGCTGTGTTTTGTTTTCCATCTCTGCGTGTTGCTGTATATGTCCTGCATACCAAAGCCTTCCCTTGATTCCTGCTCTCCTGGTCTGACTCTCAGCTCTCCCTCGAACTCTGCGTTGTGCCTCATTGGACTGGAAAAATGGTTTGTTGCATTATCGATAATACTAATCAAACAGGAATATCAATATCTCTTTCCCTCGCTCTGCTCTCTTCTTTCTTTTCCTCATCGCTCGCCTCTCTCTCTCTCCTTAAAGATTCTGACAGTAGGATGCATTATGTAAGTGTGAAATGTTCTGGCAGGGGTTCTTCCGACCAGATGCAGAGTGTTCAAAAACACACAGAGGAAGAGAGAGAGAGGTGAGATGGACTGAAAGAGAGCAGATGCACGTATGCGTGTGAAGAATTCTGGATTGGGATGTGTGCGCTTTCGTGTGTGTCCATGTGTGCATTTGTGTGTGTGTGTGTGCGCATGCGCGCGCGTGTTGGTCGAGGTGCAGATGGCGAATGTCAGTGTTGAAAAATTCATGATGCCATGTTTGGAGATTCCTGGGGGATATCTTGTTGTTCAACTGGCCTTACAGAGCAGGCATGCACAGCACTCTCACTCGCACACAATACACAATACACACCGGACCTGTACATTGCGTGCGTGTCAGCTCAAAGACACGGGGATCAAAGAAAGAGTTAGAAGTAAGAAACATATGGAGAAAGTGAGATACGGAAAACTTAGAAAAGGAAGATCTTTTGGTATTTTGCTTTTTCTTCTCCCTGGTTTTCTTTTTCATCTGTCCCTCAGGGGTTTCTTTGTCAAACAAAGTTGCAAGACCTATTTATCTGTTTCCCAAAATTTGCACAACAATAATGTGTGTGAGTACACTTCTGACAAATATATTCAGATTTCAAACAAACTCTGTCCCCGGCAAGCTAAAAAGTAAAGTCTAAAAACTACCAGCACTGCAGAACTCTGATCTTTTGACTAATCTGGGTTTAATTTTCTCAAGCTTACATGGAACTGACAATAGGAATTACATATATTTCATATTTAATTAGCTTCACCATTTAGATCTGGAAGCTGTGTCCATCTTTACAGTCAATGATGCATTTGGTCTGCATTGGAAGTGATTTATACTTTGTAATTGGATTTTGGAATAAGGACATGCTTGTGATTTCAATCTTAAATTTGCTGTGATTTGGGCCTATTCAGAAGAAAAATATGCACCGATTTGGATGAGGCGATATCTTCTGTGCAAAAAGGACAGATGCAGGAACATAACTATACAGGTGGATCCTGACTAATGTGTGTGTGTGCCACTTACCACTGCAGTGTGATCAGACCGATCCAGCTGCACAAAGTGAAGGAATCCATCCATCCATCCATTCTCAACCGCTTATCCCGTTCGGGGTCGCGGGGGGGCTGGAGCCTATCCCAGCTCACATAGGGCGAGAGGCAGGGTACACCCTGTACAGGTCGCCAGCCTGTCGCAGGGCCAACACAGAGACACAGACAATCATTCACACTC
>VOQJ01018515.1:0-18577 GCA_015052665.1 Apistogramma diplotaenia
TATATATATATATATGTATGTATGTACAGCTGTGGAAAGATGGGAATAAAGAGCATTTCATCTCAAAATACTCCCCGTCCACCTTCACGCCACAGGAAAAATAAACTTGGGAAAGTTTTACTTCTCTATTATCCTCCTGTTTGAAAAGTGCTGTAGCTGCACATACACTTCCCAGTCATATATTTTACCAAATGAAACATTGATGTTTCCTCTAAAACCTCCATCCTTCTTACTACATGTTTCCCAGACAATAGCACTTTGCCAGCAATTTGTTTCAGCCAAGATGTATGGTGTGATAAATATTTAAAATCAAATTTGGCAAAAAGACGTAGATGGATGTGGCACCCCAGGCTGTCATGGGAGCCACGCTCTAAAGTACAGGGACGTCCCTTCCGAATGCCCTTATATCCACTCACAGGAATAGATATGCACACACCGGCATATACAGTACCTGAAGGAGAGAACATGGGCCGGGCCTGTCACTAATGCTTCTCAGTTGCACCAGCATTTCCCACCCTTCCTGTTTTCTGTTTGGAATATGGGCGACAGAGCTTGCATTATTGTGTATCAATATGTGTGCCAAAGAAAGAGCAGAAAGGAGAGTTTGTTGATAAAAGTAAATACAAAATGTACAGAGGTGCCACAGACAGCCTGGCATGTGTGTGTGTGTGTGTGTGTGTGTTTATGTTAGGTGAGGACTGCTTGATGCATTCTGTTCATTATGGTTGCGTTATGCAGAATATTTGTGTGTTTACAGTCCAAATACATTTGATGTGTTTGCTGATAGATTTTTCAGCTTTTTAATTGAGATTTGCTACACACACACACACACACACACACACACTGCATGTCTATGGGTTGAGGAAAACAAGCACACAGGCAGACTAACCACATGTTGTTTTCATGACAGCTCACCGAGGCGAGTTTGATCTTGAGACTGCAGATTGTTTGCCTCAAGATGCACCTTTTATTGTTGCTTTCAAAGTATTAAAACTGAATATATGTGTCATATCAGCAGCTGTCATATGTGAGCTTGTCAGTGTGTCGAGTGTAAGCAAACCTTTAATGATGTGTATAGTAAATATTAACTCTCTCAGCCCTGGAAAATCCAGTATGTGTGAATCAGTGATGTGTGGCTTGTTGATGCATGAGCACCAAGATGCTGCTCTATCCATCACCATTTTACAGTAAATGTTCAGTTTCTCTTGCTTTTCATTTCCTCTGCGATGACTAATAGCCTGATTCTAGATGGCTGATAGAGGCAAAGTGTAAATAATCTGCTTGGGAGCAGATGATTCTCCCTCCACTGTACCTGCATTGCCCTCGAGCAGCTTTGCTAAACCATTAGGAATAGAGTGTGGAAGTGCCCAGTTTGGGAGTGGTGTGAAAAATTTAGCCTCACTTGAGTCATTAATCAACTTACCTGTGGCAAAGCTTTACCTTTATTAAAGTTTGCTGTGTGTGCGACTGTGAGAAATGCAATTTTTATTCTTTGCTTAGGTGAAATTTTTAAAGAATTGTTCTTTAGATGACTGACTGGCATTTGGCAAAGCTCACCAACACCAGATGTATAAAAGGACATAACACTGGTGTGTCCCTTTTACAGATGTGCAGCTACTCTGAGCACCAGCAAAGACCCTGTTTCACTGTCTCCAAGCAGCAAAATCTTTCTATATGATTAAAAAAACAACATATAGAAATATTATGATGGCAATATCCTAAGAATACTTGTTATCATTAGTAAAACTGACAACTGAGAAAGCTGCAGTGATAAAACTTGGCAATATGATAACATTCTGAGAAAATGACTGGAGCATTTACTATTGACTGGTGACTTCATAACACATGTACCTGATTCACAGTCTAATGTGGTGGATACATAATTACCCCTCATCCACCTTTTTGTACAGTACCGTTATTGTTTTAACTAAAAGTGTAACTAAAATAAAAGTCAAATTGTTTAAGGACTAAAAAAAAAATCCCTCCGTTTTAGTCGTTATCATAGTCAATGAGAGCAACCAGACTGTAGGTAAATTTGGATGACTCGTTTATTTATAGGGATGTCGCTTCAAGTATGCTGGGGTGAAAACAACGAGGCAAAGGTGAAAGGTTAACAGGTGAAGGAAAGCCACGCCCAGTCCGGAGAAAATGGCACTTAGTGTTCGCCCTCTACAGAACAACACAGCCACCAGAAGTTTTTAAAAAAATGTCTACAATAAGAGACTCACAGTGAACCCTTTAATAGACGTACCTGTCGTGGAGAAAGTCACCGTGAAGCTATTTTCAAGATGATGACGCTAGCCTCAAGTTCTACGTAACTAAGGTACGACCGCTAATGGCGCCACCTGCTTTAACATTACCTACTGGCAGCTTGTCATAACAGTTTGGCAAGTTTTTATTTAATTTAAACCTAATGACTTAAAGTAAGACTTTAAATAACTAACGTTATAATATTGGGCTGAATTTCATATATTTGTATAATTCAAAGTAACAGTATTGCTGGATTTGGTGTGGTTATTATGTCGCCATGCTATCTGTTATGCTCGGTAATTGATTGGCGCAGGCTTCGTGTGACAGCTGAATGTTGCAGAGTCTTAACTGGAGTTATTGTTCATGGCAACCTCTGGCCACTAGGGAAAGTGAAAATGTGTTCCCCAACTGGCTGGCGACTGATTGCTGGAGTTTGCCAGCTCTCACAAAGGGAGTGTGGTAACAAAAAAACCTTCTTGTTATTGCTGTGGTTGCTAGCATGCCTTAAAATGAACAGCTGTGCCTCGTTACTTAAACCAACACGTGTCAAATGGCACCGTTTTACTTTGAAGGTGAATGGCCCGTTTTTGGTTTGTGTCACACTCTTCAGTTTCAGTAGCAGGCGAGTGTTTCCAGACAAGTCAGTGTCCTCCACTTTAACTCTGGGTGACTGCTAGTGACCGCAACTTACTTCACCCCAGCACGTCCTTGCTGTGTTGTTTCGTGCACGTCATATAAACAAGAACCACCACCAATTTTAAAGAAAAGAGAACATATAGCTTGTAAATTATTACATAAATGTAACTTTCTTGTTCCTTCCTGCCCTCCTCTGTGCTAAGACCAAAACTCCCTCCACCCATCATCCATCAAGTGGATGGAGGTAGTGTAGTCCATCTTCACGGCATTGTTTCACCACACATAAGTGCTGTTCTCCAAGTTTCTAAAAATTCTCCTGCACACGTCTTTTGCCCTCGTGTTTTCCGTGGAGGTCATGGTAAAGCGATTAGAAATTCAGCTGTAACTGGGCGGATTTGGGTGTTGCTCCATATCTCTGTTCTACTAACTATATACATCACTGTTGATTAAGTTCTTCAGTGACTTTATAAAACATGTAACTGTGTTCTTCGCCGGCGTCTCTCACCTTGGCTCCTGGAGTTTCTGGCACAGTAGGATATTAGTCCCCTTCACAGTTTCCTTGCAACCCAGTGCTGCGCTTTGAGTTCTGTTATTCTGAGCATCAGCTGGGCAGTTTCTCTTGCTTTGCCTGGCTTCCGTTATGGGCTCCAGAGCTGGGGGGAAACTCGTCCACGAGCAGTAGATGTTGTAGTTTTTGAAGACAAAACTGAATTTTATTCATTAATATCGGTGACTTGAAAATACTTTTAAAAGTAATTCCATCTGCAGTCAGTTTTGATGTGCAGGTAATGAAGACCTGTCAGGAAGCAGTTTTCAGCAGTTACAAAGGTATGCCATCATCCTGAAAGAGTGACAGTAAAGACAGATTATAACATCCTCAAATCTTCCTCACTGATCTTTTCTTCCTTTTGTAGTATATATTTTTTTAAAAACCCATCATAGCAATTAAATTTTTTTGTTCAGTTTTTGTCAGAGAAGATGAGGCAACTGCACTGCAATCACCCATTGGTTGTCACTCCCTAAACATGGCAGTTTATCCTTCCTGATGCTTCTTAAGTGCTCTCCAAATATTCCTCATATGCCTGAGATGATATTGTTGGAGTGGCCCGTTTATATGAATGTAAACTGAAAGTGCAGAAAGGACTTTCAGCCTTTTTAAACATATAGAAACTGTAGGGAATCAACGGTTCAGGTTTTTCCTTTAATTTGTCGTGCTGTAATACATCTGAACGTTTCTGCGTTTTGGTAGTAATGAAAATTAACTTGGTGCATGTTGCGCTTTAACACATTTTAATGTCGTAAGCTACGGATGCTTTATACATTCTTACACTTGTAGGCGTCTGCTCTTGCAATTATTTTAGTACACTTTACCCTGCCTTTTCGAAAGTAACGTCCCACTTATTTCCAACAAAGCATCTACCTAAAGGTTCTCTGACAGCGTTGGCACACAAACGAGTACAGAGAAAGGAGGCAGTGTGGGAGGCAGGCAGAGGAGGTGGAACAGTAGAAAGGATCTTTTAAAGCAAGCTGAGCCGCCAACTGCTTCTGAACATCTTTTCTCTTATCTTAATAAGTAATGAGGCTGCCACAGGCTGACAATGAAGTATTTTGAAAATAGTTCTAATGTATGGCTTTGAAAGGAGTAGCTGGGCATTGATGTATGACACAAACAGGCTTGAAAACAAGTGAAATATTAATGGGCTGTTTCCCGGGAGTTAATGTGGGATTTACCTGATTGCGTGGCTGCGAGTTGGGGGCTGGGATGGAGGTGTTGGGGCATCAGGACAGCTAAAGGACTGAGTGATGTGGGTGTTTTCAGTCAGGTTTGCGAAATATAACAACCAAGCAGATATATTTACATTTTAATAAGCTACCCAAAGAAATGCCACATCAAATAAATTAAAACTGAAAAGTGACAATTACAATATGAAGCCCTTACTTACTCTGTTACTCTGCGTTTTTCATTTTTATGTTCTTTCTCTTTTGAAAGGCAGTTCATTTTCAGTTTATTAATCATCACATCAACAACAGGAACAAACTCAATCTTTCTCTTTTCCGGTTACACCACAAGGGAGCAGCAGTGTAAAAGGAAGAGAGCTCAGCAGGTTGTTACATTGTCTCATAATCCTCAAGCACAACTGTGAATTCTGAGACTTCTTGGACATTTTAAGTGGTAATTTTCCACCATGGCAGACGTGTCGCAAAAGTATCGCAAAACAAGAGTTAAACTCACAGTTTACACAGCCTGTTATGTATTTTTAGGCTCCTCTAGAACCGCAATTTTTTTATATCCTCCTGTCCTTTGAGTTGATATTACCAAAAGTCCAAGAATTGGTCCACTCTTGAGTTGGTGCGTTAGAGTGAGCGTACAGTAATAGTTTAAATGCTTTACCCTGGCGACGAGGCCTGAAACAACACTGACGCACAGAATTAAAAAGTTCCGTTTGAGAGCGGCAGTGGCATCCCAGAACACTTGGAAATGCCATTCAAGCACTGGAAAGGTCAATAGTTAGAATAACTTGAGTGAGAGGAAAAAGAAAACTTGGCTGTATTATCACAAATTGCTTCCAGATTCTTTCTCTCGCTCTCCAAGCAAATTATTACCAAAATTGGGTGCAGACACTGTCACAATTTCAGCAGAATCATACATTGCAGTGTGGAACGAGTGGGCACTGCTACATCTGAAACACGGGCCTCTTTCTGGTCAACTCGCTGTCTTTGTGTATGAAATCAGTGTTCCTCTGGGATTTTGTTGTGCGTGAGGTTAAGGAACAGTTTTTGATTGATGTAAAATTGCCCGATATTTCAAACAAACAGCCCGTACTTGTCTGTGCTTCCTGCACGTGTTGCCTGGAGGAATCGTGTTTTTGGCAGACGGCAGAAGCCGATTCAGTTCCTCAGATTACCATTTTGGTGATTCATCAACAGCAGTTGTGGATGTTCATTATCGTATTCAAATTTAGCTGTGTTGCAGTGGTTTCCACGGCACTCATAATCTATGAGTCATAATCATCTCGTCGATTTCTGGAAAGTTGGAGGTTAGCTAAACCTTTCCCATGATTCTTTTTTCGACCTTGATCTTAATGTCATCATCATGACCACTATGTGGACTAGCATACTTTATTCTTCAAAGTTTTTGACACATTTTACAAAATCTTGTAGAGAAATTTGGTTCAGCTAATGTATATAAACCTCAAACTAGCTTTTTTTAAGAGAAACTCCTGATCTATCTAGTCTTTAAGTACAACAGCTACTAATTTCAGCCGCGTTAAAGCACTGAGCTGAGCTACATTTTCTTGGTTCATTTTCCTTCATGGCAAAGCTGCTTCTGCTAAGCTCTAATCGCTCTGCAATCACAGTGTCGTGTTATGATAAACTTTTGGGAAGACTACAAGAATAAGACCCACACTGTAGAAAAAAGAGAACTCCTTTGATAGAGTGGAGGAGCCCCCTGTGCTGTAAATCACTGAGTGATTAGTGTCCTTGTTATGTTTCACAGTGTTTGTTACTTTGGGTATCAGCCCTCAAAACAGGGTTTATTTCTGAGGCTTAACTTCTCTGGTTAGAACCCAGAGTGCCTCGGCTACGTGATCGCTCTTTCACATTGTGACTGGAAGTGCAATGCAGGGCGCCGCTGCTTTATGCGAGCCTCAGACAGAAGCACAGTTGCAGTTGCTGTGATTTTTCCCATCGTTCGAGGCCCACAGAGAGAGCCTTTACCTCAAAAGTCAGCTGTAGTGAGTCAGCTCCAGCGTTGGTCTTTTAATGCAGATGTAACGTTATGTTCATTTTATATTTGGGAAAAAAATAGGCTCAATTATAGTGTGTCTGACTTCTATTTCAGTGGTCGAATCCTGCTCCTTTAGTCACTGTAATATCCTGTCTGAAGGTCACATTTGCCACACTCCTCCTGAACAGAGCACCACTGCTGGTTGAAATGAAAAGCAAATATTAATATTCGCTGGTGTTACTCTGGAATGTAAAATGTGGGAGGCCCAGGGAAGTGTCATACATTCCCCATTTAATGACACATTTACTTTCCTCTTCTGTGTGGAGTTATTTTCCCTAAATAACTGCATCGTACAACATATGCATCAGTGTAAAAAACGGCAGCTTTCAGGGTTATTTTCAGCTGCAGTCACAAACATTATATTGTATGTTGGCTGATGCAAGAAGGGGGAAATGACGCACAACGAAATATAAGTCTTATAAGTATTTTAAAAGTATATGTGATCAGATCTTGATGCGGTTTTCATCCAATCTTCATTAACTCATATGACCCATGTAAGTAGTTTATCTGCAATCTTTCACTGAACACAGAGACACAGTCATATATCCTTGGTGCTACCTATGAGTTTTCAGTGATGTTTCTGTTCATTTAATGCAATTTTTTTTCACTACAGATGGACAACTTTGTACCAATGATATGGAAGAGTTGCTTAAAGCTACAATCCCCAACACTGAAAAGCTGATTAGTATTGAAGTGTCTTTATGAGAAGCCATGAGAGCATGCTCTGTAATTTCAGTCCGATGGATGGCCTCCACATCAGTGCTTTCGCATTAGAAGCCCAATTACTGCATGGGGAGATGAAAGAGTCTTAGTAAATATGAAATAGGTGGTCCGGGGTGACATTAATAGAGTTAACCCAGCGACAGGGTGGGATCAAAAGGGGCCTCAACCATATTAACCAATCTGTCTGTGTCTGTGCACAAAACAGCTGATCGAAGGTAATGACAGTGTGTCGTCAAAACAGACTGACCGCTAACACATGGCAGTCTGCATACACTTGAACTCCTCCTATTGCGTGTCTGCTGCTGAAGAAATAACACTTCGTAAATCTCCCTTTTCCATTTTTGTTGAGGTTCTTTTGTAGAGCAGATGATCTTTAATTGGATTCATTGTGGCATAGGTTGTTTGCTGCAACCCCCCCACTCCCACACCCATGTTCCTGACAGGACCTTTGAAATATGGCACATTTGCTTGTTGGCTTTCTTCAGCTTTGCTGTCCAGATTTAAAAGCATATTGGTGCTTATGCACAGAGAGCTATAATGATCCATCATACCATGTGGACGAGAGGGCTGAGTCCTCTGCTCCACATAAATAAGCAGCAATTTGGCCATCTGCTTGGATTCTTTCCATCTCCCCGGAGACCCCCATCTGCCTTTACATTATCAATTACAGTTCAGCTATACCCCCTGCCCCCACCCCAGCACTGCCAGACCCTCCAATCCTCTCCCTCCCACCCACACACACACAGAGAAACACTGCTATCACTGCCGCATCAAAATGAAACATTTATCTAAAATTAGATATAATTTTATTCTCTTTTCTTACCTAAGTGTTATAACTGCTTAATTACACAAAATCCAGTTTGTGATCTCGGCATTCATGAGACATATTTGTTTATTTAATATATAACAGCATGTAATGACAAAGGGCCTGAGCAGCTCAGCAGGGTGCCGGGTCACCGTGTCAACATCACTTGACCGTGTCAAAAGCATCGCTGTATGAAGCGCTAGGGAGCCCGTGTAAAAGATGGATGTAACCACCATGACTCCCCCCGTTGGTTTTGGACTCTGCATTTTGAAGCATCAGTGTTAAGAATCTGCTAATTAAGGATGAACTAATGAACAAATCTCAAACTGAGAAACACTCAGATATCAAGTTAAATTTGAGGACTCTTTAATGGACAATGACAAAAAATAACTTTCTAAACAAAGGTATTCGACGCCATTAATGATATTCTTTAATAATGAATCCTACTTTAAATGCTGCTTAACTGCGTGGCTCAGCGCATCGTGCATTATGAACACTGCCCGTTATTCTTTAAACAGACAATGGATACAGGAAAAAAAACACACTTAAAATAAGCTGATGTTAAAAATATGATATGAAAACAAACGATGTTCACTTTTATTATTAAAAACATCCGAAAATCTTTAAAAAGTGTGGCGGATTGTGCCATGCATTATGCACAGTGCGCATTGTTCTACAATTTGTGATACCCATCTCAATAAAAATCTAAAATATCACAACAGCGGACCATCCATCCATCCATCCTTCAATTTTTTTAACATTTATTGAAGGGGGGGGGGGCTACCCCTTCAATAAGCAGAGGAGGGGGAGGAGCCTCACCAGCCTCCTCCTCCAGCGTAACCAGTGGAATACCGAGGTGTTCCCAGGCCAGCTCAGCGATGTGCCTCCAGCATGTCCTTGGTTTACCATGGGCCCTCCACCTTGTCAGGTGGCTGAGCCACCTCAGTTGGCTCCTTTCGATGTGGAGGAGAAGCAGCTCTCCTATTAGCCCCTATGACTCACCAGCCGCCCTTCAGAGAAAGCTCATTTCCACTGCTTAAAAATTTTCAGGCCAAGGTTAACAGAAATATGGCGCTTTTCTGCAGTGATGTTGGACCTGCAGCTCCCTCTGCTGATGCATGGCTGCATAACATTTAATACACAATTTACCGACACTGGGCATCAATTAAAATCTTAACAATTAGATTAAATGACTACTACCTCTAGTAGTAGTGACAATAGCGACGGTTAGTCGTCTAGTTGATTAGTCACACACATCCCTGCTGCTGATTAATAACAGTTTCACTCTCCAATAAAAGAAGCAGAAACCTTTGGGAGGGTCTGTGTTACACAGCCATAATATTAGTCAGATAATCCACTGAAAATGGTTCAAAAGACACCAACAGTACACACACAGACACACACACAGTTTAATGGCTTGAAGTAGTGTATGAGGCCTGACATATGCTGATCGCCTACCTTTGCCTCTGCTGGGATACCTGTCAATCAGTGTAGCCAGGCCGCTGCATCAATTATCCAGGTGGAAAACTGATGTGGGGGCCACAGTCAGAATTGCTATGAGGAGAGAAACTATCCATAGAGAGTAAAACATTTTCATGCTGCAAAGCAGGAGGTGTTAAGTGACACCTAAAGGAACTGCAGTTTTTTGCTAACCTGAGGAGGATATTCCAGGTGTATATACCGATGACTGTGACATGACAAGCTGATATGTCTCATCTTGGGGACCTCCCATCTAAAGGAAACGAGTCAGCCTAGTTTCACTCATTCATATCTATCCGTTTCTGATTCTTTCTACTTTCAGTGTGGCTCTTTGTACTACAGGTGTTCTGGATAGTTTGCTCCAAAGTGTGGATGTGGGGAGACACCAGCTCAAGAATGAGAAGCACCTTTGTTCTGCGGTTTCCAGGAAAAGTGGTGAGGTTCTCAAGGGGACAGGTATGTGTGGGAAGAGGACCCTTGTCAAGTGCATGGTGCCTCATTAATATGGAGACAGGTGCTCTTTTGATGAGTTCATAAGCAGTTCACCAGCAGCCTGGAAGTAGTGCACTTTACAAGGCTGTTCAAAGATCTTTGACATCTGAGGAGAGCCAGTGAAGCCAATAATCCTACTTTCAGAATGTGAGTCTTTCCTCTGAGATCAATCCCAGATCGAAACATCAAATAGAACTGCTGCTTTTCTCTTTCTAAACCCCTCTCCTCCCTTTACAAAAATCACTTACTAGATGGTATTAGACAAGCTAGCAAAAGTGTCATTACCGCTGGGAAGAGGGAATGGATAGATTTCCGTCAAATTGTAGAATATTTTCCACTAATTTAAGCCCATGGTTAAGAGTGCAGCATTATTGATAAGACTGTGCTCTGGGTCCAGCACTGTGCCCAAAGGCCCAGAGGGAAGCAATCCACTGAAGTGGGCTTTCATGTTCATCTATGTACAAGAACAAAGCGCGGATTAAGTCTGGGCCTTTGATCCACAAAGCAGGAGGAGTATTTTTATTTTTTATTTTTTTACTTATCCCCAGGGAAAGCCCTGCACTCGGCTGGAGCATTTTCAGGCATGCCACAGCACTGTCGCCTCTGGCACGTCTCTCTATCCCCCACACTGTCCTTTGCCTGGCAGAGGAGGTGTGGGAAAATTTCTGCTTCTAATAGCCATAATGGCAGTTCATTACACTACAATGCATACAAAAATGATCTCTTTAGCCCTCAGTTATGAAGGCAGATATGCACACACGTTGGAGTTTACAGACTGAGGTCCACGCGTCGTCTTGCCCTACCAGAATAAACAGTTTTCCTCATGCAGCGCCAGGAAATCAGGTTAATTATTTCTAGTCTCTCTTAATTGGAACGGATGTTTTATTTTGATGACAGACCGGTCAATCTGTTTGTATTGATGCTGTCATTTCTAGAGGCAAGAAAGGTTCCAAGTTAAATTGTAGATATGTTGGGAATCATGTTTCATCCGTCTCTAAGGTTTATAAGTAGATTACCTTTTGTAATTCGTTTTGTTACACCAGTCAATAAGCGTCCAATGCAAATGTGGTTCATTTGTATTTGAATTGATGTCCTGTCCCCATTAACTTATGCCTCTAATGCATTCTGGTACATTAGTAAATAGACCCGCCGGATTAATCATTAGTTCATTGGGATCATTTGCTTTCTTCGTGCTTAATCGAATCTCTGACATTGGTAATAAGGGCAGACTTCACCTGCCTCCACGGACACTCAAAAACAGAGAAAAGTAATTTCAGGAGAATGTTCAAACCTTTTTTTTCCCCTCTTCGTATGGAATATTTTTTTTATCTCTGGAAAACTGCATGTTCGTGAAAAATACCGAGCTCAAAACCCGGATCGGTAGTTTTTTGATGTTGTTTCTCTCGTGTTGTGATTTATGTGGTTAGAAAGTTCGCTGGTTTAATTGACATTTAGAATTCTACCTGTTTCACTTATTTCGATGTACCCTTGCGCCCTCTTATCTGCCTTTCTTACACTGACCCTGATAATTAATGGCTTTTATGTCTTGAGAATAAAACCTCTAAATAGGCTCCTCACACATTATTTATTTAGTTCTAATTAATTGAACTATACCTGGATTGAATTCAACAAAGCTAAGGTTGCAGTGTCTCCTTAGAAGAAGCCTCTTGCTCTATGCAAGGGCTGCATGGCTGCCTTCTGTCTACCACTTTATAGCCTTTTCTTTGATAAAGGCACTTTCTATTTCTATTTATGATTCTTGCTTCTCCATACTTCTCTGGTTGGTTCCACAACAGGCCATTAATCAGCTTTACATAAAGATTCTGAAGCTATACATGTGTTTTCTAATGTATTTGGAGTGACAATGCACCACTGGCCTGTGGTTTAGTGCTTACCGCCTTGCAGCAGGGACGTGTCATCACCCCTTGATTCAGCGCCGCAAGAGATGACACATGGGGTCATTGCATGTCTAGAAGTCAGTGCTGTGAATAAGCGTGGGCAATATATTGTAGGCTGTGGCTTGTACTGGAACAGCAGGGAACGGCCTCAGTGGATTGTTATGAATACATTTAGGTTAAATAATAGGAGATGATACTTTTCACTCTATAAAGTTAGATTCATTTTTCACTTGAAGTATCAGTATTTAATGCATTGGAGTACATGCTTGGTGACTATTTGGAGTTTTGAGATGTGCCTTGAAAAAGGACGTGTGGGGGGACATGATCTGGAATACCAATCAAAGCAATAAGCATATATTGGTGATATACTGAAGTATGCTGCTTCTGTAACAATAGATTTATATTCTTGCACTAAATGTCTTAAAGTACATTCCTCTTTGTGCCTTCTGCCGGGCAGGGATTCACTCATCGGCTCGGTAGATGTGTGAATTTACAGCAGCAGTGGGAGCACCGGGCCCTGTGTGGTATCTTGTAACCCGTCCAAACAAAGAAGCCTTTTGTAAATGTGCCCTTAACCCATAACCCGCCCAATCAGCACCTGCGTGTTCCTTTTGTTTTCCAACCATCCCCAAAATACATCCATCTCCTTAATGGATTTTTTTTTTTTCCAGGCAGATAACATGGTTCAAAATACAGCAACATGAGGCAAAGGAGGATCATGGAGTCAGGCCACACAGGCCCTTAAAAAGCGAGATTAATAACCCAGCGCAGATGATCTCATAGTTAAGTGTTTTCTGTTGTATTTACACATCCGCCCGCGCTGTCAGACTTCTGCTCGTCTCTGAGAAATGGGAGCGACACATCCTGACACTAATGCATCAGTGAAAATATTTGAAATGAATAAAGCTCATGCTTTTCCAGCAGCAGGGAGAGAGACATTACAAACACTCCATCTGACATTGACAAAATGGCGCCTCTGCTCAATGCAAATACTGTTATTCTCCCCCAACTAACCAACCCCTGCGTTTCTTCCTTTGATGGAGGAGTTGCAGGGGAGAAAATCTCCTGCACTCAGTGCAAACTAATGAGACATATTAATGACATTAGACACTTAATTCAATGCATGTATAATTCATAATAATTGATTGCCTTGGTTTCACGGAGTACCTTTTGTGAGAAAAATTATCCTATTAAGTCAGGTTTAATCCAAATCTGAGCTGTCAAAACACTCAGCTCTTATTGCATCTCACACTGTTAATTTTCATAAGCATTTCAGATTGATTACCTGCATGTTGGACAGAGCTCGAGCTTTCATTCGTGATTTTCACTGATGCGAAATAGGTGCGTCCCTCAAACGAGTTCTTTGTAGCTAGAGGGTCACACAAGCAAATGTAATTTTCAAGATAAATATTTCTATGCAAAGCTCTGTCACATTGAGTTTCTCAACATTATACTAAACTATAATGTAATATTTCTACATTTGCCATTTTAAAAGCTCTCAATTTTTAAGTTTTACACAAAACTGTTTTAAAAAAATGTTTGTCCTCCTCTTTCTCCTCTTTCACTCTCCAGACAAACAAACCACTACTTGTATCTTATTAGTCAACCATGGGAAAACTTCACCTTAAGCCGTCACCAGTGGGCATTAATCTTGAAGATCTGCAGCACTTTTATGCTGTTTGATAATCAATTTATCATCAAAGCCGCATCTGCATGGGAACAGGAAATGGGTGTTGAGTTCACAAAGCAGCAGAGGGATGAGAAGATTGGCAAAGCAGGTCACACTGCTTTGCCAATCTGTTACGACTCAGTAAAAGGCAGCCCAACGTTTCACTTTTTTTTCCTTTTTGTGTCAATTAGATGTGTATATTCCAAAATAAGTTTGTGCATTAGGTAACCCTGGATCGAATCAGTTGTTGAGCTTTGCTTTTGTCTTGATGTGATACTTAATACCAAGGGGGGAAGGAACTATCCAGAAGAATCGACTACAATAAGTTGCTATTACAATCAGAAGTGTATTTGATGTAATCCCCCATTATTTTGATGTCTTGCACACAAGCGATTTATGCGGGGGTTTGGTATGTGAGTAAGTTTAATGATGCGTGTTTCTTTTTTTCAGGGGCTCTGTAATGCATTGGCATTTTACACAACAGCTTAGTGGTCAGCATTGTTCCTGCAGCGAGAATCGGTGTGACTCCTATTTCTTTTTCCACACATATTTATATGACTTTCCACCTGTTTTGCCACTTTCTTATTACACTTTATAATTTTCTGTGTTGACCTTATGATAAATGGCTGATGGTTCCACCCGTTGCCTAACCCCCATCACGTGCCTTTCATACTCCACAAGATGCTACATTACTATTATTAAAGAGATTATCATGAGTTGAGTTGAGGTGCTTGAAGGGTTAGTGTTGGATCAAAGGTGTGTGAGTGGGTGTATTGTTATGAAAATGTGACCCTTTTTTTGTGTTCCTTTGGTGATAAAAGTCAAGAAAGGTTTTTATCTTATTTCATGTGTAGATTAAGAAATTGATTGAATCACGTGTGTTTGATTGAAGGTTGCCATGGGTGTTCAGCATGAATCAGAGGCTATTGTTATGAAATCACTGGTTGGATCCTGACCTTTGACCTCTGTTTTATAAACATACACGAAGGTTATCAGGAATTACAGGGCTTGTGGCCGATCCATACGGCTGAAAGGTAATAGCTGCTCATCTCTGGACATAAATGCAATTGTTAACATATCATTTCACTCACCAACAGTTCACATGTTCTGACATCTACAATCGTATGCGTATAAAGAAAATGCAGGGTGTCTGACGTCTTTGTGAATGCACGACCTCATGCAATTCAAATGAATTCATTGTCTTCACATGATAAAGATTTCACAGCAAAGTATTTCCGTCATGAAATCCATGCCGGTGACAGTGATGTTTGTGGCTCTGAGGACTTCTCAGGGCGGCTGAAAAGCATCGTTGCATAGCATTCTAACCAAGCAGGGGGATTTTGATAAATAAGAATTGAATTTAGTTCCAGCTGTGACATGTTGATTGATCAAAAAGCTCATGGCTAAGGCCTCCCTCCTCTCCCGTCTTATTTATCCTTTGTCAAATGGTTTTAAAATCAATACTAGCCTTGTACACAACCTTTTGTGCTGCGGGCGCTCAGGGAGGGGGGAAAAAGAGAAGGAAAAAGAAAAACACCTGCTCTCTTGGTGATTGTTACTAATTTTTCCTGTCAAACATTTGAACACAGAATAATTATTTTCTGTGTGGTTTCAGGGCACAACAGATTATTGTACAATCCATTTAGATAACTTCTGAGCGAGGCTGGAAAATGAAATTGCCTCAAACCACACAAGTCAAGCTGGGAAGGTGATCTATCAGACACTGCAACGAATAACCCAACTTAGAGACATTATAGTCTTGGATGAGCTGAATTGCTCGTGGTGGAGTAAAGGAGCAGGTCCCTTATCACAGTGCAAGTAAAAGTTATGTGCTGTTCCCATGGGATATTTGGATCTGTCACATTCACTTTGTGAGACACAGCAAGTTGTGTTGTTGTTGTTTCTCGAATCCGTGGGATTTGTATAAACGTAGATCACTGTTCACCGTGTGTCACCGTGTGTCTCCGGGTATAATTAATACAAAGACTTTGATTTTGATCATGTAATTCATCAAAAACAAATGTTTTCTACTAAATTATTTTGCAACGTGACCCAAAGGAAGCATGGCCTTAAGTGACATAGTGGAGCTTTGATACAAAATATGCACAAAAATATTAAGATAAGTGAATAAAAAAATACTATCTATGCATTTAAACAATCTGAAAAATCGTCATCGCTCCTTTTTATCATCACTTTTCAAAGCAGATGGAAAAGAAGATGATTGCTCTTCATCGGTGAGGCTGCCATTTGATGCCAGATTGATTATGTATGACAGATTCATCCCAAATATCACCTTTGGGGGTGATTTCACTCTAAACACAGTTAAATGGCTTTGTGTTTGTTAGACCGCCTGCAAGAGAGACAGCGGCATATGCAGGTATGTTAGCTTCCTATGGCAAAATGCTCCTTCATATCAAATATGTCACACAATATCTTTAGAAAGAAAATGTGTTTGAAGAATTGAGGAGTTTGCAAGTGTGCAAACTTGTATTCTTTTTTTCCACCCTCCAATGGGGTGCAAAAAGGCCTTTATCTTTCTAATTAATTGCAAATATAAATTTCAAATAAACATGTGAAGTCTGAATGTCATCGTGTTGTACAAGTAAGGCCCCGTGTGGCACTTACAAGAAAATATTGAGTTCTTGATTTACGGTACCAGTCACAATGAATGTGTCCTGGTACTGTATGTTAATGTTTGTTTACGTTGCTGTCATCTGTTCTGCCTGTATGTAAAAACAAAGAGGAGAGTAGTTTCAGTAGTATCCCTTTGCCAGACCCGATAAGTAACTGACCCCAGTGTTTATAAAAAGAAATGGACATTTATGAGCTTGTTACAAGATGCTTGAATCAAGCAGAGTGACTTGTCTCAAATTTTAATGAGTTTACTGAAATTAAAGTGGAGACCACTCCATGATATTACCATTAAGCTGTCTATGGCTCATTCTACAGCTGTAAGCCAAGCACAGATTGTACATTTTTCCCATTCACTCCCCCCTAGGCTACAGCTATAGAAAACTAAAGGAGTGTTTATCAGACTGGGGGACTCTGCCCTCGAGCAAGACCCTGCGTTCAGACAGGAGACACATCATAACATTGTCTCTCAAATGATTTGTGGTGTGCTTCGTGTATAAGAGCTTTTAAAGGCATTTCTCTATTCGTTTTTTGAGCTAATGGAAACTCAGACAGCTCCATCCTGCTTAAACAATGGGTTAAAGAAATGTAACAGATGTACTCTGTGAAATGGTTTGTTCAGGTGTAAAAGGAACATAGTTACTCAGAGAAACAGATGTAAATGTAGGTTAACTATAAAGCCTCTGTGTGACACATACGGTAGGATGGGTTTCTGGGTTTCTCGGTGTCGAAATTTCAAAAAAAGGGGGATGGGATCTAAACTCAGCTATTTGGACAGCTGGGGACATTTTATTTTCTCTGAAATATCAATCGTGTGTAGCCATTAGTGAGGAAGCTCCAGGAAGTGGTTCTCTGTACACTGCACAATTAGTTGGGATAGAGGGCAGGCCGAGCCAAACCTTGTTATGCCTCGGTCATCTCACGTAATTATTATTGTTTTGGAAGTCCATTACAGTCCAGATGATGGAGCTGAAGGATTCGTTTGAGGAAGGCTTCGTTTTGGTAGTGGTTTAAGCAGCTGGTCTTAGACAAATCCATGTGTTTGGTGCTGTAGCTTTTATTACATTCCCTAATAATGTTCCTTCAGCGATGGATAATCCATTGAAAAGTTTCAATTTATGAACTACTGTCAACAAGAAAGTTTGTCATTGAATTGGGCTTTACTGTCCATTCATTCATACTTTTAAAACTCGAGAAGTTTAGATGATGAGCCAATAGTCGTGATAACGCTTAAGCACTATACTTCAACCAAAAAGCTTTTTTGACTGCTTGATACTTGATGCTCAGTACCAGTCCGATGTTTTTGCTTACTGCAGGGATACTCAATCCCAGTCCTCGAGGGCCGGTGTCCTGCAGCTTTTAGATGCAACCCTGATTAAACACACCTGAGTCAAACAATTAAGTCATTAGCAGGACTGTGGAGAACTTACCTGCATACTGAGGAGTTGATTCAGCCATTTGATTCAGGTGTGTTGCAGCAGGGTTGCATGCCCAGGTGATGTGACAGTTTTACATCCTGAATGTAAGAACATCAGCTGTTCAGACAAATTGTAAAGATCGCACCTTTAAAAATGTTCTATATCCCAGTATTTCAAGTTTGGTTGCTCCTAACCAGCTAGCATGCCTGTTCCATGTTGTGCTTGCTGGCCAGGTCACTACTATTAGCGATTCTCCTTGTGATCTGGCTACCTGCAGCTGGAGAAGCTATTCCTTGTTCGGCTCCGTAGCCTCTGAGAGGCTTCGCTTTGCATTTTACCGCCTGCTTCAAGTCACGGCTGGAGCACTCGTGCACAACGGATCTTTCAAAGAGCGAAACAAGGACTGTCATGACCAGTCCAAATAAGTGGAGTCGGTCTGCACCTGCAGGATGAGAGATGCACTGCAGAGGCAGCTCAATGATATGGAAGGGCAGCTCATGTGTTACATAGGGAAATACAACAATACAGAATAGCCCAGAGTTAGTTAGCAGTGATTGAATTCCAGCGCTATCTTGTTCAATTTTGACTAAGAAAACATTTGATTTGTTGTAAAAAGCTTTTAGCCTTGAATTGAGATGACGAGCTTCATGTCAAGGAAACCTTAAGCAGACCTAATGTGATCTAAATAAGCAGAGCAAACGCTCCCCCCCCCCCCACCCCCCTGAAAAAAATCTAACCTTTTTTTAAGACTAAATATTCCCTTAAAACAATATTTTACATAAAAAA
>VOQJ01018521.1:13518-38959 GCA_015052665.1 Apistogramma diplotaenia
GAACGTGCTAAAGAACAAAAGCCTACCTCAGGCAGTGTAAATAACATGGAAAATAGCCATGGCAACATGGTGGTGAACGGGGCTGCAACAGCTCTCCGGCTCTACGGGGAGATTTTTATTTGCATTTGTAACAAGGACACGATGATAAAAAGGAAAGGGGCCCATCCAGTGTGGAGATCAGAGCAAACTCATTAAATTCAATTAGATGTCCATCTTTAGAAATTCAAATTTCTACCTTTCATATTTTACAGAGATTAAAAAAAACTGAACAAAAAAAGTGGAGCAGTGGGAACACAGAAGGGTGGTTTTTAATCATACTGCTGCAAATAAAAATCAATAATGTAGCAAGCTGACAAAGCCTCATATGACTGATGAGATGCTGCTTCATAAAAACAGTTAGGAAATGGTGCACAAAGCACCAAGAGCAAAACTGGGGAGAGACGTCCTCACCTTTGTATGGTCCTGATTCAATGATGCCTTCTGTTGTTGAGGCAAAGTTGCTTGAGGTGACACAAGTCTCTGAAAGGTTTATGGCACCAGGGCCACTGGGATAAGAGTCCTATGGGGGGGATTAATAGTTTTAGTGGCACCTAACAGACACAAACATTACTAATATTGCTTCATATGTATGAGAAAGTAATACATCAGAATTAAGGTAGACTTTAGCCAACTTCTAACCTTTTAAGGCCCCAGTTAATCACTGTAAAAAGGTGTGTGTATACGAGAATAAAGAGTCCATAGGCAAGTGAAGCAAGAATTTTAATACTGGAAGCTTTCTGTCTGTAGTTCATGCTCAGTTGACCAGTCACTTTCAGGCAGGTTTTGGCTCTAGTCTGATCAATTATTCATGTGGACAACCGAAGAGAGACTGCTTTTACTGAAACACAATCTGAAAACTGTCAACTATCCTTTGACAACAGTTTAGCTCTTATTTAGCTTCTTATTTCCCCTCCTGACCAGCAAACAGAACAGGAAGTCTTAGCCTGGAAGCTGCAAATATTTGATGGGTGTCTCTGAGGCTAAATCAGCAGACCTTCTAATTGGTTCACATATTACAAACGGATTTACTGAAGCCAAGTTTTTACATTTTTTGAAATATGGCTGCAAACTCTTCTGAAACCCTATGGCATAACCTGATGTGATCTTTTTTTTTCTCCTCATTTTTTCTTGGTTAAGCAGAGTTAGTTGCCATCTAGTTTGTGAAATACATTTGTGGAAAATTAAACAACAACCCCATAATCGTTTATCTATTCAAGATAACAGGCATATTATCTGAAACCTTTAGGTCATGTATCAAAATCAACATTTAAAATATTTATCAGCCCCAAAATTTCTGTATCGTTTCTTGTGCAAGTTAAATAAAGTCAAACAAAAGACAAGGTATGTTCCCACTGGCAACTTATCATTTTACATTTTAAAGTTCTGTACATGCCTGTGGTTGACAAATTAAAGCCAATACAGAAAACCTGCCTTCTATCTGAAGGCCAGCAGATGGTGACAGCTGTGGTTACAAAAAAAACATCCAGTCTCATAGAAGTTAATGTGAAAACGGGTTTCTTTCTTGACCTCTGTAAACAGTTTGCTGCTGAGTCCTCTGTCTTAGTCACTCGCTTTTGGTCATACAAACCATAAAATTAAGTCTATTTTGTAAATTTTGATCATACCATCTTTCAAAAAGGAGGGTTAGCCGGAGTATTTTCTGCTTGCTCATTGGCTTATCACAAGTTACAAGAACTACAAGCAAGTGGCTTCACAGACCCACCCCTGCAACGGGGGAAATTATCATTTTGAATCTTGAAGCTTCAGAACAAAAATTAAGCAACAAGCGAGTAACATCACAGTAGCTCCATCCATCAGTGTGAATTTGAGCTATTAGGAGCAATCAGCAGGTCCACTGGAATCTCTGCCAACTCACAGACTGATGAGGAAGAAATGTGTCCATGTGATTAATTTCACTGTGGAAAGTACTCTTCTTCACTATACGGTTACATTACCGCTTGACTTAGACTCATTACCTTACAATAAAAAGCGCCTTGAGGCGACTATTTGTTAATTAAATATAAAAAATGCAAAAACAATAGTAAATGCATCCATTTACACAAAATTTCCTTGTTTTCTGACACATACTCTTCATACTTGTTTGCACTCTTAAGGTTTTATGTCAAGCTAATTTAATGAAACAAACTGTTCTCGTGAACCCTTACCCTCTTGAATACAGACTCCGGACTCTGATCTAGGTCTCCATTGCTGGTGACTGGGATCTCAGCTGCTGCACTTCTGTGGGACTCCTCCGCCATTGCGACGTCCTGTATTAAGGAGGGTGAAATGAAGCAGGTAATTTCTTGAGAAAACATGAGTCTGGATCTCAATGGCTGCAAATAAAATACATATACTTGAAGTCTGAAAAGCAAAGCCAGCGCAGAGGAGCTTCAAACAAGTGTTGTTCAAATGGCCAGCAGGTGGCGAGTTGTTTGTTTATAAAATAAGTTTTATTATATTGAAGTCAATCTCAAATCTCACCGAATTTATCATTTAAGTGGTGTTGTGGTCAAAATGGCCAACATAAAGACTTCTTCATTACAGCACGCTCAATTTGTAAATTATGGTCCTATTTAGAATAAGAGACAAAAAATATGCAGTGTCAGGGATTCCACCAGAAAAAAAAATTTATTAGGGGTGGACTATTATTACTGATTTCAGGACCCCTGGAGATGCGTTTTCCAAGCAACTGTGAACGTAAATCTCAACTGACTTGACCGTGAAATTTTCACACTTTTTCTGTAAAAATAACATGAACTTTGAGCATAACTGGGTCAAAAATCCTGATAAATACATCGTCTTAAAACTATAGATGGAAGGATATTTAAGATTATTACAATATCGGTTTGCCTCTTGAACAAGCAGACAAACTTGAATATTAACTACATTTCCATCACATGCAAAACACGCATGCGTAAGAAGCCACTATCTCAGACATCAATTCACAGTATGCTGTGCACACAAAATATGACGTTATCAGTAAATGAACTGATTTTGTAAAAGTGTATACTAAAATAAAATCAACCACAACTCTTTTGCTGTTGAAGTTTGTTTCATCCCAAAATAAAATCAGAGGTATAAAATCGACTGATTACCCAGTGTGGGCAAAAAGCTCATCGAGATTTCACCTGTTGTTCTGGATGATTTCAGCACCAATCAGGAAATAACGTTTTTGTGCAACAACAACTGACATACATTTTCAACACTCGCCTATTTTACAACATTGTTTCTTACACCTACACAGAACAGAATGCGTCATCAAGAGAACAGCACTAATGGCCTTCCACATACATAAGCTCTTGGTTTAGTGGCATAAACACATAGTAACTTTGTGTGTAGTAAAGGTTTAGTGCAGAATGCTCGCACAATTTGATCTCCTATATCTACTAATCTTCACTGCAATGCTTTAAATGCACAATACCCAGTTTTATGGCTCTGTCCATGTGAGCTTATGCTAGAGAATAAAAGCCCAATGCTTTATAGAGACATCAGTTATTTCACGTGGCATTAAACCCTGTGTGCCACAGGTTAGGTTGCTCATTCTGTGGTCGAAGACAGACGGTCCTGAACAGCAGGAATGAGCATGGAACAAAAACTCTCAATTCTCAGAATAATCATGTGGCACTTTGTGGTTTTAATCACTTAAAAAGCGATTTAAAAATCGAGGGCTTAATCATGATGTAGTGACACATTGGCTTGTTTAGCTCAACAGTTACATGTTGCCTCGCAGCAAACCACAGGGTGGAGACAACAGTTGATGGCCGTGTCAGTTTTGTTTAGGCTATAATAAACTGCCTGCAGTTGGGAGAATGAAGATACAGCTGTGCTAGTTTCAGTACTTTTTTGTGGACTAATCACTGTGGACTTGGAAACTGGGACACTGACCTAATCACTGTGACATGCTGTATGGAAGCTCTGTGAAGCCTATGAATGTAGGGCTCTGGCAAAAAGTACAAACTATGAGGTGTTTTTATAATCAATACACTAGAATTTGTATCTTTGAATAAGATCATTTTTTTATGGACTCTGCTCCCTTTCTAAATAATGCATTTAGTTGCAAGATCAGTTGAAAATATTAAGTTTAAATTAACACCACATTCAGTATATTTTTGTTCTTTTTAATCCAGTAATTAATTAATTACAATACTTCACAATAAAGTAAAATAAGTTTTGTTGTGTTTGGTAAATTTATCAAAAATATAACACTGAAATGCCTCATGACACGAGTATCTGGCAGACACAATTGCCTCAAGCTCTCCTGGGAATCATCCTACAAGATTGGCACGCTTTTAGATGTACAGCCAGGTCTCTTCAGTGTCACAACAGGACTTTCATGGTGCCTTCCCAAAACCACTCCTGTGTTTTCTCACCAACACATTGTTTTGTTGAACTATAACATTTTAATCTTGAGAAATACATTCCACTCAGGCACTACATTATCTGTGTCCATCTCCAAGCCCCTGTCACATCAAAGTACTCCCACAGCATGATGCTGCCACCACCATGTTTCACTGTAGGGCTCATATTAATGAGGTGATGCTCTGTGCCTGGTTTCCTCCACACGCGCCTTTAGGAATTGTGGGCAGATAGTTCAACCTTCAGTCCCTCAGGATAGAGGATTTTGCTTCTACTCATTGAGATCTGTTCAGGTAACGTAACTCGTGGCAACTTTCCAGCAGGCATTACTTTGCACTATTAAACCCCCTGAATTGATTAATTTATTGCACTCTGTGTATATACTGCCGATGTATATACTGTGCACATCTCAACCTCCCGGACTGAGTATTTTATCGAACTTTTCTACATATACTGCTCATGTTATCATTTACTTTTTTTTTTTTAATTCACCGCTCAAGCACTTCTGGTTTGACACAATCTGCATTTCGTTGCACTGTACTTGTGACATAGGAAATGACAATCAATTGATGTAATGTAATCTAATATTGGGGAGTGCTACAGTACATCATTGTTTTTCCTGTGTGAAAGTTCTTAAAAAATATCTTAGTCATAATGATCACTAGACTCTTGGATACCTGTTAGACTGGGGACCTTTGATTATGATTACTTAGTTTGGCTTTTACTTATAAAGACTATTGGTGCTTCCAAAGTTCTTCCATTTCAGAATGATGGAGGCCAACATGCTCTGAGCATTTCCAGTGCTGGTGATCTGCACCTCAGATCTGTGCTTTGACACAATCCTGTTCAAAAGGTCTACAGGCAACAGTCTCCACTTCATGGCTTGGGTTTCACTCTGACGTATACCAGCCGCTGTGAGAATTTGCATACAGATATAATTATGCCTGTGAACTCAGCTGGAGACAGGTGAAACCCACTGAAGTTGTAGAAAGAACCAGTAAAGGAAGTATGACGTGTCAGAATGCATTTTTGAGGGTTACAACAAAGGGCTGGTCGTATTTTTCGTGTTAAACTCTGTTTTTGCTTAGTCATTACAGGACTATGTGGTAGTTTGAGTCTAAAAATGAACTACATTTTTAAATGAAAGGTTTCTGCCAGGGTCCGGAGGGTCTCTGGGCCTAAACTGATCACCCTGAATAGTTTTCTAAGACAAAAAGCAGCTACAGCTACAATGGCCAGGATGAGAGGCAGCTTCATCGTGATTTTGTATTTTATTGTTCCCATTAGTGTCCAGATGGATGACGAATCTGGATGTTCTTTAGTTGTGATTGACAAGTTGCAACTTGTGACTGTGCAGTGTTCCTCAGTTTCACAGCCAGATCTGCCCCACTTGTAACATTTGGTTACAAAAAGCTAAGATGGTAACAGTGGAAAAAAAAAAACTGGATTTGAGACATCAAAAACAGGTCTTTGCAAAACCAGACAGGTACCGTAGAGCGGTAATGTCACTACATTAATCGAGTCCAGCAAATGCACCCGCTTTCCAGCTCAGGTTTAACCACAGGCTGCAGCTTGGAATGTAACAAAGACATACTGGAAACATACCAGTCTCAAGCAAAGTCCAAATTCATAGATGTGCCATTTTGCTTTGTTCACATTTTTCCTGTTTTTGGCAAGAATGTTAATCAAAAATCAGAAACATCCATTTTTCATTTGTTCATCCACAACATAAAAAAAACCTCCAACAACAATCACTGGATGGCGTGTGTGATAAAGACACTACTTTGCTGGCTGCACCACGTGATGGGCACATGAATACTTAAAGGCCATAGGACACCTGCATGCAGGCAGGCGGCGCAGATAAGCACTGCTGTTTTTCCAACTACCAACTGCAGATAACACTGGCTGCTGCCTGATAGTCCACTAGGCCATCACATTTAAACACGCTGCCTGCAAAAGGCATATCTCCAATTAGAAGCATAAAAAAATTGTGTAAATAAGCACTGATTGTAATGTTGCTCACCAGTGCACTCCATGTATCCAGATCAATTACTTTTCTTATACAGAAAGGCCTGAAGAGACCAACCACAGAGTAACAAATTACCAGGGGCCAAAATGATGACACCCTCCATCTGCAGGAAAACTGGCTAATAGGGTTATTCAACTGGCTGCAAATGAATCAGGCAAGGTACGGCATGTCACAGGTTGCTATTGCCCAGGGTTCCGTAACCTGGATACATGCCAACATGACACAAAATGATGGGATGGATAACAATAATAAGCTTACTGTCAACTTAGCTGTGTCAGCCAAAGGGGAAAGAATCACGTTCTGCCTCTCAAACTACGGAAGAACGTGACACAAGTGTTGTACAATGCTGCGCTCAAACTGCCAAAAAGAAAAAAAAAAGGTGGAAAACTGGGTATGGGCTGTATGCAGGGTGACTAAAGAAAAAAAATGGGGAAAACAATTAAAATTTGTGATATGAAAATCTTGGAATGCAACATGTAATGCTGGCACTGAGCCGGAAACTGAGTAAGAATCAACAGCCTGCGGAGTTGCATTCCAGCAACAAGAAATATGGGACTGCCTGTGAATGTTCAGTCAAGACTCCAAATCTCTAATTTAACCAACCATGTGTTCCGAGGGTTGAACTCGAGAGCTGTTTGAACACCCAACTATGGAAACTGGAGTAACTGTATCATTCGCACATCACAGACACTCTCAGGTAAGTCACTTATAAACAAAATAATAAAAACTAAATAAATCAAAAATGTCGACAGATGCATTCTGACGGTCAGCAGGGGATAACAACAGCAAATCTGAAATGAACATTTTGTAACACATGCTTACTGCTGTAATACAAAGTAATAAACAGAAAATAAAACTTCTATTAGCAATCACTATGTTATAAGCCAGAAAAGGAAAATGCATGAAGCCTTTATCATTCCCAAACACATTATAAAGCAACACTTGGCACTGAGTGGGGAAACCACCATCAACAAAGACAGAATTGGCTACACCAGCTAATTTTTTTGAACTCCTGACAAGCAAGTGAAATATGAAACACAAAGCAAACATAAAGAGCAAAAACAAACTCAATCACGCTACACAATACCGTTGTTTCATGATTTTGATTACTTCAAATAAAGTTCCGCAACAATATTTAACCTGATCATACAAGAAAGAGACTGCCACCGCCACCGCCACCACAGCAAATCAAGGCCAAAATAGCAACATGAGCAAAAGCGCAGAGAGGAAGTGCCAGAACAGGTTGATTGTTTAGAGGGAAGTTAAATGTCACCTTTGTTTCAATGCGAGACTCTCCGCTTTCCTCTGGTGTTTCAGCCATTTCACGGTGTTTTGTCTCGTGTCCCCTATCGTCTACACTACCAGACGCCAACGTTTCACTCCGAATGCCCTCATCATCCTCGTGACCCTCCTTATTACTGCTTTTTGCATTTTCTTCATCACTGTTAATGTCAACATCGTACATGATGTCGGATTCATCCTCATTTGAACTGTCGCTGTCTACACTCTCCTGTTTTAACTCCTCACTCAAACTCTGCTCTGCTTTGTCATCTTCCTCACAATCCATCTGAAGGTCCTCGGTTGAGGTCTTCCCCGACTCAGCCTCAAGACTAACTTCAGACATACCTGGAAACAGACAGATAGGCAGGTATAAAAAAGTTCCACCAAGTGGGCTGACTGCTTAAAGTGCATGTCCTGACACAGTTTGTGACTGTATGCAAATGCTTTAAATGAAATAACTGTTTAATGTTGCTTGTATTTTAGGACTTCTCTGTGAATCTGCATGTTGTGAGTGGAGACTTTATATCAAATAAAGTACCTGGGAATCTTAATATCTTCATCCTCACTTTGTACAAAATGAGAAATGAGTTCTGCATTACCTTGTATAAAAATATAAATAATCTGAATTAGACTAATTTAAATGAGGAGTTTGGAATATCACAGATGCAGCTGCACAATACACACTCTGGGACACACCTACAATACATCCAAGTTTTGTACTTCCTTATTCGCCTCCAACCAGACCTCTGGTTCATCTGCCTGATATCAGTCTGGCCTTGTTTGAATTAGTTTAGTTTAAGAAAAATGGATACTTGACTCTGAATCAAATGCACGTAAGAAACACAAACTGGGGTTATGTTATTGAGCAAGGCACTAATACAAACTAAAAAGTGAAGTGCCTCAGATGCACATATTTGTCTAAAACTATACTGGGAGAAAGCTGGGTTAGCCAGTGCCAAATTAGAAAATCCAGATCAGTTTAACTAATATGGACACTACAGGATTGCATAATTCTGTAATGCACTACAATTTACCTTGCATTTTAAAACGGTTAGCTTGGGAATATTAAATGACCTCCAGCTTTTTATTAATGATATAAAAGAGAAATTAAAATGTCAGTCACTTGAGATACTGGAGCAACTACCTCAGATATGATAAACTGCTGGATACGTTCAGTATTTTAGCTCTCTGCCGAGAAAAAGTGCATCTTTTCATATCGTGTTACCCGTATCAAGTTTGTACGGTTTATGGCAATGTGGAAAACGACGTGGATGCTGCTTATATTACCCGGAACAGCCTCGAGTTTAGCAATATTACCTGTTGAAGCACGGTCACGTGACTTGTTACTCGGGCGTTCAAAAGTGATAAAAAACAAATTTCCAGACCGAATGGATAATGCAGTAATTTCACTGTACGATTAAGCATTGCCCATCCCGTTCCTTAGCTTTCCCCGCTATTCGGTTAGCACTGAGCTGCCCACTAATTTGACTTAATGTGAATCTATCGAAGCTGTTGACGTGTAGTTAGCTAGCGTTGAGTAGCTAGCAAGCCGACAAGGCACTGAGGGGAAAATAAAACTTCCAATGAAACCACTTAAAAAGTTGACATTATCTTTCAGTTTCACTGGGTGTGCAACTCCTGTGCCACAATTAAACGGGTACAAACAAAACTTTAGTTGACATTACCTTTGTGCGGCTGCGGCTAACCGTTTAGCTGTGAACTGTTAGCAGTTATTTGCTGATATCCTCAGCGCCGGACCGCAACGGAGGTTTTAACGCAAAGGGGCTCTGAATGCAGACGTTGCATAGATATATTAGCAGTTTATCATCGGCGGTCCTTCGCTCTTCACAAACACGCCAGACTCGCTGTTTGATTCGCCCGGAAAGACTGTGCCACTCTACGGGCCCCTCGGCTGTCAACTGAAGCAAACGGCATCATTTGCTGCATGCGCTCGCCCCCTGCTGTTAAAATATGTTGTTTGCAATTTGTGTCGGACACTTGAAATACATTTATTATCTATTTTATATCAGAATGGGGATCTTTAATTTAATGTACAAAAAATATGACAAGAAGACTAACAGGCTGGGAAAAGCATTCATCAGCATTCATCTCAGCTAACGACTACTTTCCTCCTGTAGTCTGCTTGGAAAGCGATTTACAACAAACTCATTTTCCCATGAGCGCCTGGGTGGAGACGCACGTTTACGCTTCAACGCAAGCTGGAGCCCTGGTGAGGCAGTCCAGGCAGAGGCCATATTGGAATATATGAAGTCGGCTTGCACTTTGATGGAACTGAGTGTCTGCCGTTTTGGGAGTCTCTACAGCACTAACCAGGATTTATACGCGAGTGATTACACCAGGCATTGCGCTTGAGACTCTGCCAATTCTGGACGGCAAGTTGTCTTGCTTCTTTTGTTGAAAAAAATGAGTCCAACCGATGCTAAACGGGGGGCTAAACGCAGGAAGAACAAGCGGGGCGGTGGCAGTAGCTGCAGTGCTGTCTGCAATACCAGCGGTGGCAAGGCCGGGGTTGCTTCGGCCCTGGGCTGTGAGGGAACAGCAGCACCTGCCTCTGTTGTCAGCTTTTTGACACCTGGCAGTACAGGCAGCGGAAATATTGGATCCATCACGGGCATAAATGACGAGGTAAGAGTGTCACAGCACTGGATGTCAGAGCAGGGTTGAACAGCTAGCAGCGCTATCAACGACACATCTGATTTGGGCCCGAGACTGATGCATGGAAGGCAGCTAGCTAACTAACAAGTGCAACGTAGCTGTAATTAACCGGCTTAATCATAGCTAATGGTAACAGTTATTCTCGATGGAATAAGGCGTCAGAGGTTAAACAGTCCTCAGTGTAATATACAAACTGCCTTTAACATCAAGCTAACTTACTAAAGTCTTGGCCGATTCCTTGGACTATCATGGTTAGCTTAAGTTAGGAGGTCGTAGGTGTATCGACAATGATTCAAACACCACGAATCATCAGTTGTACCTAATATTCTTCATTTTGTAGAGCTAACATAGGTAGAGAGTGCGTTGCTGGAGCCAAGGTTATTGAGGAATAACATTAGGATTAACCTAGGTGGCTCAAAGGCTGCCATTACCTAGGTAAACATTGATGCTAGCTCGTGCTAACAGTTAAGAGCACTAACAATTTCATCACTGTCTGGTCGTGTTTTAAATACTGAGCTTCCACAGTTCTTCTAGTCTGTAAAGGTTTAAGTTTAACTTGGTCATGTTTGTGAGAGGATCAGCTTAAACCACTCGACTGTCTCCAGCTGTCCTCGTTAGCCTTACAAGCCCATATACCTCACTACCACGGCAGTGAAACTTGGAGTGAAACCTAAAGATGTCTGCAAGCTTATTTACAGGATCAGTTCTAGGATGTTGGTTAGCTAATGGGTCACGTAAATCACACTTGGGCATTTTTATTCTACATGGAAGGGAAATATGTTTTGTCTGTTTCTTTGTGAATTTATTGTGCTTTTATAGCGGTGCAGGAAGCCAAAGTCTCATCGCATAGAAAGTGTGCGTATTGTATGTTTGGGATTAGGGATATTACAATATCAGAGTTTCACTGCATGGGTGCAAAAAATTCATGTTGACACTAATCTTGAGTTATCTGCAGAAAATTAGAAGAAAACAATGCTGGTAGTCAAAGTCATATTAATCATTTATTTTATTTAGTTTATTAATTCATTGCTCTCCTAATAAGGTAAATAATAAAAAGAAAGTCATTGCCTAAACTATTAGAGAAAAACAATGCTGCTGCTATTTTATTTACTTTGTTTATAGACAAAATATCATGAAACTAAAGCACAGCACCAGATAACACTCACTCAGTCAGACCTGTGACAAATAGGAGAAACACCTGTGAGTCATGGTGGAAGAGCTAATTATTGGCTTGAAAAACTGAGAAAACAACTAAATGGCAATTAAATTAAGAATTAATTCTTCAAAGTAGCCACAGACTAACTGTACCTTGGTCAGTGACTCAGTCTCTCTCTGTGTCTCTCATATTCATATATATTATAAGTTGAGTCTGTAACCCTGGTTGTGCAGGCACTGGATCATTTACGATATGTTTATATGCACTTACTGTAGTATTTTTAAATATCAGTTATCAATACTTGTATACCATAACACCCCATATGCACAAACAGCCAGCCTGTTTTGCTCACAGTACCAAATACAAACATGGTGGTTTGTTTTAGTCTCCGGTGGTAACCGTTTTAAGTTTACATCACATAAAGGGTCAATTATGAATACCATCCAGCCAGCCTGTGCATGGTTAGATAAAGATTATGTTTTAGTATATTTCTGTGAGCTGACTTCTTAAATGTGCAAACTTAATTTATGAACGCTATTATGTTTCTATATATTATTCTTTATGACCAGCATGTGCAGGTCTGACTGTATTCAACACTGGACTGATATTGCATTCATATTCACCTCTCACACTTTCATCAGTATCAGTGTATGTGCTATCTGATGTGAAACCCTTCTGTTTTTTTGCAGAAAATAAGACAGAAAAAGTAGATGATAAATGGAAAGCAATCGTAACATTGTAAACTATGAGTTGTTTGTGTCCATCAGGTCAAAGGGAACAGCAGTGTTGCACCACAGTTTTCGGAAGGACCGGTGAATGCTGACTTCTCTGGAGTCCTTCAGGTAAAGTACAATCAGCTGTTTCAGGATCCACTGAATGATACAGGAAGCAGAAGCACGTTCATGATTTAAATATTGGGGGTCTCTGTTAAGCCAGTCATTTTAAATATGTTTATTCAGATTTGATAGGACTTCATGGTCATTCGTTCAGCTACAGCAGCGCATCAACATACTTCAGTTTTTGTATATATTTTTTTCTTTTCACAGTAGCATTTTAGTGCTGATGAGTCAGAAATAGGTTGCTGTTACCTTTTTTGCCTGATTACTAGTGACCAAAATATTTCAAATACATACAAACGTATAACAAATAAACATGAACTTTAAAAGCATGTCTCGTTCCTTCTACAAATAAGGAAAAATACCCATTCACTGTGTGCATATATAAACATTTTCCGACGTACACGAGCCAAAAGTGAATTGGACTCTGTTATAAAGTTCATATAAAATATCACCATTACCAGCGTAAGTGTCCCACATGTTTTCTGCTTACGTGAACTGTAGTCGGTTGGGTTTGCATGTGTTCTTTGTGTGTGTTTATTGTTTGAGGCTTAATTAGCACACACGCTCCTTCCAGGCTTGTTAGTAATACATGGCATGGTCACTGACCGGTTCTACTTTGTTTTGACATCACACCTTGCTGTTGCTGTAATGTTTTTAAATGCTTATTTCGTTATGCTGATGATAAAATCCTCTGAAGCAGGCAAAAAGGCAGTTGGGAAAGTTGGACTTGCAGGGCTCGGTACTCTGGATAAAAAAAATCATGTGTCAGAAATTTTAATTCAGGATTAAAATACGCAAATTATATCTTGGTATTTTGTTCACGGTGGACTGAATGTTCAGTTGTAAATAAAAGGCATATGAGCTGTCAGATGTATCATAACGGCATATTGGCGTTTGTTGATTTCACACACTGATTATTAAAATTCCACACAAATATCTAAACGATTTAAAGAAAAAAGATTTACAACATTTTCTATTCAACAGGTCAAGTCTGACATAATATGCTTGGATACTGATACTCTAAGTGTAAAGCTGCTAAGCTCTAACCCCCAGTTCTCACTGAGTCACGATCTCTGCGAATACAATTTTAAAATGTAGCTGAAATGGATGGAAATCAACCTCCTTAAAATCCCATAGCTGTCCTATCCAGCGATGCATGTGTCTATCATTAATTGAAGCTTCTGGCCCCTAATTATATGGTTTTTATGTCCCTCTGTGCTTCACTCTCTGAAAGGATTGTGTGTTAAGAAAAGGTTTCAGTGTTTTAATGAAGTGCAGTGTGTGTGTGTGTGTGTGTGTGTGTGTTGAAGCAGATGTACCTGGAGTACAGTGGGTCACAAAGGATGAGAGTGCATCAACCAGTGTTTTTTTTCTAAAATATAATCTATTATTTATTTATATATTTTTAGTATGGAAGGTCAAACTTAATAGTTCTTAAAAAAAACCTATTGGCTGTATTCGTGCCCCTAAATAATTAATAAATAACAGCTGCTGCATTTCTCTGTAGGGGAATTTATAAAGATGCCTTTTTTTTTTAAAGCCTAATCACACAGTGATTTAATACAAATGCTAATATTTTTCTTTCCCTTCTTCCTTCTCATAACACACCTATCACAGACCCCATTCACATTTGGCCTGAACCAGCGGGCGCCGTACACCGCTGGTGATCGCTGCCTCTTATGTCGATGTGAGCGTAAAGACACTGTCGTGCCTTCAGAGGCAGGCATCTCAGGCCAGAACGGTACGGCACAGCCTGCCAAGACTCCCAGTGCCCTACAGCTGCCTCTGTGGGTTTGCTCTGACTGCAGGCGAACGGTGGAGAAGGAGGACCGACATACTACTCTAGAGCAGTCGCTGGGGGTAAGTCACATGGGTATGAAGAGAATTAAAGCTGTGAAGACGACCAAGAATTTGTGGCTGGGGAGAGATCGCTGTAGCTCAAGTCTTTGCTTGATTCCACTGTTCAAACAGCATCTGTCTCAGCATCGGTGCCACGTTATCTGCAGTTGAACTTGCACAGCTGCGATCTTTCAGTGGATGATGCAGCTCTGTGTTCACCTGGCACTTCTGGTTCTTTGCCAGGACGGCCAAAACGGTCACAGCCATCACGAGCAGCAGCTGTTGCTGTAAGAACATGACGACGAAAGCGGAATAATAAAATTACGCAAGTTTGCATCGATTCTGCCAACTATCTAACAGCTTCTAAGCAGTTTCAGCTTGAAATGTGCAATTTTTTTACATTACTCGAGTCACAAATATGTCGGTGGATGAAATGCTTTCAGTGCATAGTAAATATAGTCTTGATTGTGGTGTTAGATGTGTTCTCAGTTGCAATCTTAGCACGTCACATTTAATACACCTAATGGCTAATCAAGAAAATAACTGGCTGTGAATTAATTGACTTAACTCAATTTCTTTGTTTTAAATTAGTCTCTTTTGCACACCCAAGCGTGACCGTAAATATTCTCTGTTGTAAGGTGTGTGCGCGTGCGTGTGTGTGTGTTTTTTATCTTTATATGAAGAGCCTCTTTATGTCTGACTACCCATGAATGAAATGTGCACTGCTTGTCTCTGCGAGGACATCACTAATTTACCTGCTGTGGAAAAGTCTTGTTTTGAAGTCAATATTTTTTCCCCTTGAATACAAAGTTGCATTTTTCTTGTCTTTTTTTCCCCCTGTGGCTATAGGAGTGTGATTATTAGTTGTAATTAATAAGAAATTTTAAAAAGGCGATGACTCAACTTTGTTTCCGTTCTTGCAGATTTGTTTTTATGACTAATTTACTTCAGAAATCTGCCTACAAATAAATTCTGCTGTTTGTAGACAGATGGTAAGACTGCCCCACATAAAATACATATTCACACAGATTGCAACTCTATTTATATTATGGGCTTCATCCAAAGTCTGAACTTATCTGCTTTCTTTTCTTTTAATGCAGGTTAGTTTAATATCACTGTGCTATGCTTTCAACACTCTTACATCATAAATAAAAGTGACATTTTATTAGCCCTAAGCATTTTCTATGTAGAGCTGGTTCTTTTGCTTGCTTGGTTATTGTTTTGTTGGCCTTGGGTTTGGCTTCCTCCTAAATGTATTGTTAAATGCATCCTAACTGCAGGGGCGTACTCTGCTGACTCACAGCATTATGGTCCTGTAGTAAACAGGGCCAAGTGACCGGGGAGCTTTTATTTTGAAGTGGCTGCAGAAAAGCATACACTTATATTTTACGTCTAGTAGCGTAGATCAGATGGTAGATGGTGTGAACCTTAAAGGTTTAAATGTCTGCCCCATGCTGTGCATTTTCCTCTGGTGCATAAGTGATAATATAAGCCAGTCCTCATAAGGTTTGTGCCTTTGGAATAATTTCAAGTATTCTTAAATACTGAGAAGTGATTAACACACATTGTATGTTGGTGAGTATTCACCTTTCTGAACAGTCCTGTTGACATGCCCAATGTCAACATCATCTGATAAATGTTTCAATGTTTCCAGCTTGTTCTGCCTTATTTAGATGTTTTTTCCTCCCATAATGCCTACAGAATCAGGACTTTCTTTTGCACATGCCTGTGGGTAATGGAAACCTGGGCCAGGAGGCAGCCACAGGTGATAGACTGACCACTGCTGCGCCTACTCTACCCATGCTTCCAGCGCCGGACCTCACCACACCAATGCCTACTGATACGGTGTGCAGCTGTGAAGCTTGCAATGAGAGGCGGTCAGTCCCGATTGATTCTTTGATAGATTCTTTCCAGTTTTTTAATTGATTCTTAATGAGTTAACGTAAATTACAGGGAGATCTCTGCTGAGTCAGAGAGGGAGTCGCAGCAGCTGCAGAACCACTGGTCGGAGCTTCGCTATCTGGTGCGCTGCATCTACCGTCAGACGGGAACGCCACTCGCAGATGACCACGACCAGCCCCTGGAAAGAGACAAGGAGGGCATGAAGGAGCTGGTGGACAGGTATGACCGTGACCAGAAATCCATCTTTTTCTCAGTTCTCTTGTTCAGATTGTGCGTGGCCACTAGAGGTCTCTGTTGAGCTGTTCTCTGTTCACAGAGAGTTTCTCTAAAAACAACCAGTACAACCAGAGGCGTGGGAGCCTTTTTGCTGGTGTCAACAAACCCTTTTCTAGTTTGTTTGAACAGGTCCATAAGGCCATAAAAGGCACATTTGATTTCTTGATGTGATGTAATTGAATTCACGAGGAAACAATGACTCTCAGAGGGGAGGTTTTTAAACTGTCTTACAAGAGAAAAGAACAGTAACATCAACAGATGGGATTTTTGCTTTCCCTGCTCGCTTGTTCTCAAGTTTTAATGATTAAATGTGTTATTTCTCTCCTGCAGACTCTGCGAGAAGGATCCCTATCAGCTCTACCAACGGTTGGAGCAGCAAGCTCGAGAATACGTCTTGGAAATGAAGGTGCGGCTACTGAAGCACCTCTCTGTAGGCTCCAAGACTGTGGGACCATCAGGGACGGTGACTGCAACCCAAGGTCCTCCTCAAGCCCATCAGTTTATCTCACTTTTGCTAGAGGAGTACAACGCCCTCTGTCAAGCTGCCCGCACCATCAGCAGCTTCCTGCTCACCCTGGTTAGTTTGTGGTGCTTTATCTTTTGTTGTTTTTTTTCTGTCCCCTGCCATTGGTTGTCACATACAATACCATGTTTGACTAATTTATCGCATTTCTAACTTTTTTTGGTTTGTTTTAAACCCAACCCCACCAGGAGAACGAGCACCTCCAGAAGTTTCAGGTGACATGGGAGCTGCACAACAAGCACCTTTTTGAGAATCTGGTTTTCTCTGAACCGATCTTGCACAGCAGCTTACCGGCACTCATTGCACAGCTTAAGTAAGATATCGCTTCTATTTTAAGAAAGCCACCATGACTAGACGTTCATCTGGGTGATTTATTTACTAATAAAGACCCAAATTACACATTACCTTCTCAGACACTGCCTTTGAACAAGTGTCCACAGCACTGAGCCAGCAGGCTTATCCCTAATCCTCTTTTTTCCAGACACGGCACAGCTTCCCATGATTCATACAACGAAGATATGTACAGGACCTTGTTGGAGAGCTACCAGCAGCTGCAGCAGGAGATGGCTTCGGTGGCCACTCAGTGGCAGGAGTGTGAGAAGAGGATTGATGACTATGTGGATGAACAGGTATGGATATCTGAGTGTGTTTTGTGTAGTGGTGCTGTTTGGTAAACAGGATAATAAATGGTGTGATGTTTCTTTTGTAGATGCTTTTTAAGGTGGAGGGGCAGAATATTACCAACCAAAGAACAGAGCCACACAAGTCTTTAATTAGCAAAAATGTAAGATGACTTACGATTCTTTGTGAATGCTTGTACTTCTTTTTTTCTTTCCAGTCTTTGACTTGTGTCTTAAGTTTTAGCTTTTATTATCTGCCTGTCTCCAGACTTTAAAGACCAAGCAGCGAATGCTGAAAGAGGACTGGGAGTTCTTTAAGCAAAGGAGGTTTATAGAAGAGCAGGTACGACGCGTGATTATGATGCTGTCATTTTAGAATGAGATTTTTACAGGTGTGGCCTTCAAAGCGCTGTAAGCACTGAAGTTTGCTTCTTTTTCTAGTTACCCAACAGTAAGAAATCCCCCACTGGAGACAACAACTTCACAGACACCATGAGAATGCTCTCATCCCGTCTGAGTATTCCAGACTGTCCAAACTGCAATTACAGAAGAAGGTGAGCTGCCAGGATTCGGTGGTTTGTCTCTGTCTGCCGTGGGATGAGGTTATTTTCAGTCCAGCAAGTTCCATAAACATAAACCCTAAAGATGCTACGTCACTGGCAACTGAGCTGTAGTTTTCCAGGCTTTCTGAAGGGCTTTCAAAGTTTTTTCCGTTAACTGGTTGCTTTTTCACTCCTTTTAAGTCCAGTCCTCGTATCAACCACTCTCAAAGGAATGTTTTTGGTTAAGACACTTGGCACTCACCTATGTATTATTCAGGCACAAAAAAGCCAGGTAACTTAAAAGAAGGAACCAGTGTTTTAAAACGTAACTTTAGGTACTTTTTTGACCAGCCTGTTACAAAATCAAGTCATTTGTTCTCATTTCTATCTGTGAAAAATGCCAAAGATAAAGTTTAACAGGAATAAAATGGTGTTTCCGCACCAAGAAACTTGGCATTTCACCTCATGGTGTGCAGTCCGTCCTTACACATTTTGGAGAAAGAAGTGTCAGGCCTAAGGAACTATCTACAGCACACGAAGAGTACCTGAAAGTCATGTCCTTAAGAAACAGGAAAAAGTTCACTGAAGCCTCATCAGAAGTGGTCTCAGTGGAAGGGTGTGAAGAAGCCGTTCTTAAGGAAGGGAAAGCGGGAGAAAAGGCTGAGGTGTGATGGATTACAGAACTGGACTGAAAATCAGAGGCAAAAAATAAAGACATTAATGTGCTTCAAGACTTTTTCACTGCATTATAGAACACGAAAACATTACGATAATTAAGAACTATATATATATTTTTAGTAACTCTTACATAGTCAGTTGCCACCATGATATTTTGAATACCATTTACAATATTTAACGCTGACCTTTGAATTATTGGAGCATGAAAAAAGGCATCAAATTAATTTGACTTTATGGGATTTGACTTCTACCACCTTTTTAAAAATACTGTATGAAAATAGCTATACTGAGAGAGTGCTGCAATCAGTATCACAGTATCAATTTTATCAATATCAACCATTTTTCCCCCCCCAACAGGTGCACATGTGATGACTGTAGTCTCTCCCACATCCTAACATGCGGCATAATGGACTCTCCCATCGCTGAGGACCTCCACATCAAACTACCCTTGCAAGGGGAGCCTCCCCGGGACTTCTTGGCAGAGGTGCACCCTCCTAGCCTCTCCTCCGGCAGTTCAGCATCTGGCTCCAACTCCAGTTCTCCCATCACCATCCAGCAGCATCCCAGACTCATTCTGCCTGAAGGGGACACCAACACTTTGTAAGTTAGAAAGCCATTTTAAAATCGTAAAACATGGTATAATCACCGATCTTAGCCTTTTACATAAAAATATGTGTTGTGGGAATAATAATCTCTCCTCCTCTTTGCTGTCGCCTGAGCTGACTTGTCATTTCTCTCTTGTTATAGTATTAGTGACGACGACGAAGTGCCTCCATTGTCCAGTCAGTTCGGGGACATCTACCCTATGAGCGCTTATGAGGACGGGAGTGTTGTGACTGCTGCTGTGAATGGTCTCCATAACGATATGAACGGGGAAGGCGAAAACGTGGGGCTGAAGACCACGGTGAGTTTTTCTACAGACAAGAAAAAAAATGAAAGAAAAAAGCTGTGAATTTCCCTGCCGGGTTTCTGGATGATGAAGCTCACACTCATTATGAGTGGGCTGCTGGTAATTTGGGAAATGTTTTGTGCACTGGTCCTCACATATTCTCTGATTCAGTCTTTGTTCTACATGTTTCTGTCTCAGTCTCCTCGAATTACCAGCAGCAGTAGCTCATCAGAGGGTGACGAGGAGGAAGCTAACGGTGAGGGTGGTGGGGAGCCCCCAGGGCAGCAGGAACAGCTTTCCTCAGGAAAGACCAACAGTCCTCCACCCTCTTACAACCACCAACAGGTATTTATACACACATACACACACATAGTGAGCCTTCATTGTCTTTCCTTGTAGGAGCCATATGCACTCATTGTGTGTTTAGAGATCTAAAAATATGAATCATCACAATACAATAATTTTCTTAGCTGCTGTTTGTACCAAGTAGTTTTGTGTTTTAACTTTGGTTAGTGATTTTCATAGAGTGCTCATTTCCATTCCATCCCTTTCAGTTTTAATTTGAGTTGCTTCGTTACATGAGTGGCATCACTCTACCGAAACACTAGTATACATCCCAGAAAGCCCCCCCCATACTGGTCATATGGATCGAAGACTAAAAGAAAACACACAGCCGATGTCTCCTCTTAGCTTGTTTTGCTAGTACACAATATTAGCTCTTTTTCTAAAGTGTAGAAGTTGAGCTAAAGTTACTTTTTAACTGACCATAATCCCTGCAAGGTGTTATAGTTGCAGGGCCAGACTGTGAACCACTTTGCATTATCGTTAGTGATGTAACACAAGTGACACATCTGATGTATTTCTGATTCAACAGCTGAGATAAAACTTGTGTAGTCACAGTAATTGAATCAAATGTTAGTGAACCCCCCCGCCCCCCACCGCCCACCCTATTCAGATACATGTTGTATAGCTGTTATTACACTCTATATAAACTTGTTTCAAACCTATATTACCCCCCTCAGGCAGAGCAGGTCCAGCATGCCTGTGAGTGCCACGTGTGCAACCAGGACCCCAGCTCCTCCACCCTGGGCCCCGCCACTTGTTTGCCCCCTAGTCGGCTCCACGCTGCGCCTTCCCCCGCTGTTGGACACCAATTCTTCACAGACAGCAAGACTCCCCCCGCACACCCCGCCCTCCACTTGTACCCACACATCCACGGCCACCTGCCCTTACACAACTTTCCCCGGCCCCTGCTGCACCCCACACTCTACCCACCCAGCCCACCTCTCACACACAACAAGGTGAGGATGATAATCGTTTAGAGGTAGACACAAATTATATTCTTCCAATCACTATGTAGAATTATAGCGATGAGTTTAAGGGAAACTTGATTCATTTCCTTATCACTGGGGATTTTTTTTAAAGGTTCCAGGAACAATGCTAAGATTAGTTGTACTCTAGTTTCACTTAGTGTCACTGTAGTTCTTTTTTTCTGCCACAAGGGGACAGACTGAACCCGAGCTAGGAAAAACCCAAGGGCACCCCAAAACTTTGTGTGCCAGCTCAAACCTGTTCATCTCATTATTCCCCACTAATGACATTTTTTTCCCCTTAAGCCTCTGCCCCCCAACCCTACATCAAACCACTCAGCGGCCAAGCAGCAAGCCTTCAGTGCATCTTTACCAGAGCACGTATACCAGAACTGCTTTGGTGGTGCAGGTGGTGCAGGCGACTGGAATAGCTCTCTGCAGTGCCTCTCGCTCAAGTTTGAGAACTTATGGGATGCTGCTGTGATGAAGAGCTGGAATCCGTCTGTGCTGTTGCCTGAATCCCTGCCAGGTGAGCCACCCTGGCGCAGCACCAATAACCAATGATGTTGAAATAAATAAAGAAATAAGGTGACGGCTTTCCTTACATTTTGCATTAACCCCACAGGTGATATGCTTGGACCACCCCTAGCTGATGTCCCACTCCCTCCATCATCATCTATTGGCCCCCAAGGGGAACATCCCTCACTGCCCACACCTCTACCCCCTTCCTGTTCCTCCTCCTTGTCATCGTCTTTATCATCATCCTCCTCGTCGTCATGCTCCTCTTCAGAAGCCAAAGAGCAGAAGAAGACCGGCGCCAAGAAGAAATGTCTCTACAATTTCCAGGATGCCTTCATGGAGACAAATCGAGTGGTGATGGCCACCTCCGCCTCCACATCCTCAGTGTCCTGCACTGCTACCACTGTCCAGTCAAGTAATAACCCACCCATCCACCTAGCATCTAAAAGACCCAACTCTTTAGGTAATATAGGAAGTAGGAGTAGTGGTTAGGTTTGTACTGTTGGGGCTTTTTGTTATTAAAATATTTGGCTGCTCAAACAATATTACACCCACAGTTAAAAAGGGGACTTGTTTTTTCTCATTTCCACCTCCATATTTTATTCTTGCACTTCAAGCTCTGCATGATTCACAGATTAGAATATTTTTTGGTGCAACCCCTCAGGTCATTGTTTCAAACAAGCCATTTTAGCTCCCTGTTGTTAACGTTTTTGACCTGTGGGGAAACTTTGGCACTGTGTGTAGCATCTAGTTTTAACCCCGCACTTGAATTCTCACTCTCACTGATAGGACCTAATGTAGTTAGCTATTTAATAATAGCTTCTCTCCAAATGGATAATTATTCAGTTTCTTTATTGTAGTAGTTTTTTGGGTATTTGTTACCTCCTGGACTTTTTCAAATATATATGAAAGCATATGGGAGGGAGGCTTGATAAAGTGTATTTTTCCCAGTGTGAACTCTGGTTTCTGTTAGTCTATGCGGGCTTGATTGCACAGTTAAGGATTAATAGCGAAATTAGCACAAAATATAGCGAATTAAAATCTTTTAGGTGTCCACACATTGAACAGTTACTCCAGATAGTCTTGTGGGTTTTTTTTTTTTAATTAGAAAAATGCATTGGTTTCTTAAATACACAGTCATTGTTTCACGGGGAAATCAACAACAGCTGGAGATCTAAATAAATATACGGCTTATGAGCAATACAACCAGTATTCAGCACGGTACGGAAAAATGCAAAGATAACTGACGTCATCAAGCAGAAACTAAACGCCGCGCTGGTTTAGAGGAGGTGATCTTGATGTGTAAAGCGTGCATCAACAACACTTGCACACACTTGTTTGTTTTGCTCTTCGGAAGCTCTGAACATCTCTTTGAATATATTTTGTAATTCTGAGCACTTTTCTGTCTTCTAGATGACGTATTTCACAATCTAGGTAAAGAGGACCACAGGCAACCCACTCCAACCACCCCTAGAAATGGCTCCACAGGACTCGCCTCCCTCCCTCCACTCTCGGGGCCCCCGCTGCCGCCAGCACCCACCACACACCTTCCTACAATAGGATCACAACCCTTTCCAAAGATAGCCACTCCAGCCCCAGACTTTGCAGATTCTCATCAGGGTCTTTGCCTCCCACCCGCAGAACCTCCAGCCAACTCGTTGGATGGTCCTGTCAGTGCCCCACCCAGTGTCTGCAGGCAAGTTTGCTAACTGACAAATTTCATAGGAAAGGTGATTACGTTTGGTGAATGCAAAGTAATCCCAGCGTAAGGCACCTTAAGGGACTGAAATATTAACTTATTTATTTCAGTGATCCTGACTGTGAAGGCCATCGCTGTGAAGGGAATGGCTCATATGAGCATCCGCCATATGATGGAGAGGAGAGTCAGGATGAGGATAGCTGCTCCGAGCATAGCTCTTCCACCTCCACTTCCACCAACCAGAAGGAAGGAAAGTACTGTGACTGCTGCTACTGCGAATTCTTTGGACATGGCGGGGTAAGACGCTTGCATTTATGCAAATATACTGACCTCAGATTAACCTTTTCCCTTTTCTTCTCCCCAGTACCCTCATTGATTGCAACATCCTGTGTTTTGTTCACAGCCCCCAGCTGCTCCTACCAGTCGAAACTATGCAGAAATGAGGGAGAAGCTGCGCTTACGTCTGACAAAACGCAAAGAGGAACAGCCAAAGCGCGAGGAACAGCAGCCAGTGATAGAACGAGACGGAGGAGTGGAAGACCACAGGCGGGTGGAGGACCTGTTGCAGTTCATCAACAGCGCAGACAGTAAACCTGCTTCCAGTTCTAAGGCAGCAAAACGAGCAAGGCATAAACAAAAGAAGGTAACGGTCCCTGCTGATCAGGGTAGAGGACTTTCTCAAATGAACACACAGCATCCAGTGTAACTCTGGTCTTTTTCTGAGTCAAACTTGTTAGTCAGTGTACTAATAGTAAATGTGTCTGTGTGCTTCAGATGGAGGAGAAGGCCCGTCTGGAGGCGGAGGCCCGCGAAAGGGAGGAGCAACAGTTGCTGGAGGAACAGCAGCGGCGACAGAGGCAGGAAGAGGAAGAGGCGCTTCAAAAAGAACTCCTCCGACTGCAGGAGCTCCAGCAACAACGTGCTGCCAAAAAGAAAAGGAAAGAAAAAGCAAAGGAAAACACCGCTCCCCCTCAAAACAACCCACAGCCCCTCAAACAGACAGCTCAGAACGTCTTAGATAATCTTCAGAATGGAAAATCGCAGCTGCTTCAAACGCTCATCCGCCTCCCTGACCAGAAGGAACCCAGGTTTGACTCAGTCCCCCGACACCATTTACAGCACAGCCTAAACTGCGCCGCTGAAAAGGGGTTTGCCGCTGAGGCCCACATCCCCAGTGCTCCACCTAACCTCCACAATGGCACCTCTTCCTCTCCACTCGAGGTCAGCAGTAAATCTAAGGGGAAGCAGTCTGCTAAGGTGCCCACCTCTGAGGCCGCTGCAAAGAAGGCCCCCGAGTTACCCAAGAGCTCTGATGCGCCTGTAAAGCTCACTAATGGCACTACCACTACAGCAGACACCAAAGCAATGCAAACTAGGCCTGCTGAAGCCCTAGCTCATCTTCCATTTAGTGAAGCCCAGAGGGAGGAGAGGAATAATAGAAGCGCCAGTGGGAAAAGGCATCAACAGCATCCCCCAGCTCAAATAAAGGAAGACAGGATTAGCCCCCCTGTGTCAAACCCCTCTCCGTCGCCCCCTCCAACCTCCCTGTCCGAGCAGACCCAGCAGAATGGCAAACCTCCTACCGCAGAGTCCCCACAACCCAAAGGGAAGACCAAGAAGAGCAAGAAAAAGAAGGCAGACAAGATGAACAGCTCGATAGGTTGGTTTTAATTCTGAAAATTTTTCTGTGTGTGTAAGTCCTGACTGCCCCGTCCTACCGCTAATGTAAGAGATCCCGTCTGGCCCACATCGCATCGTTGTCACAGCCGCAGCATGGTAATTGGTTAGTGAGTGAGTGATGTCACGAGCAGGTGCTGTGAAAACTTTAAAACATGCTTGAACTCACACTGGAAGATTAGAGCCAGCAAAAGGTGTATGGGACTGATGAGAAATGAATTTAATACTATGTCTATAAATGATAACAGTTGAAATGACATGTGTTTTGTTTCAGATGACGTTTTCCTGCCCAAAGACATCGACCTGGACAGTACTGAAATGGACGAAACAGAGAGGGAGGTGGAGTACTTCAAAAGGTGCATGTGGTAAAATAACTTTACCAGTTACTGCAGGTGTGATATTACCTCAAAGGACTAATATCAACGTGTTGTTTTTTTTTCCTTTTTCCTTTTCTAGATTTTGTTTAGACTCGGCCCGACAGACCCGTCAGCGGCTATCCATCAACTGGTCAAACTTTAGCTTGAAGAAAGCTACGTTTGCTGCACATTGAGGGCGTTTAGTGACTGACTGTCAGGACACAATCAGTACCTT
>VOQJ01018522.1:0-15259 GCA_015052665.1 Apistogramma diplotaenia
CCGCGAGGTTTGTATGGCCCCCAGAACCCAAACTTTTTTTTTTTTTCTAAAAAATAATACATTAAAAAATAAGGACCAAGTTTTTTTTTTTTTTTTTTTAACAATTAACTGTTTCATTTATACTTAAAATAGCAACAAATGGGGACACAAATCAACAGAAAACAATGTAGTAAACTATAACCCCTCTCACTCATAACTGACTCATGGATCTGTTCAGTGGTCATTACTACTAAAACAAAGCTCTTTCAGCTCCTTTTGTTCTAAAGATTCACACTCGCTGAAAGCAATTTGCTCATTGTGTATCGCTTTGAGGCTGACTGCAGTTCAATTGCAGTGATCCCAGTCTCCAGTTGCCTAGGTAACCCTCCTAATGTATTTAATGGCAGTTCATATGTTAAGGAGCAGGGGCCTCTCCTCGGCAGTCACTTCAGTCCATCTCCCGGAAGCTGAGAAAGTTATTTTGCTTGTAGTCACTTGAATTTGCAGAATGTTGTTCACTTTATATGGTTGCAACATCGCTTCCAGTTTGGCACAGCTCCAAAGAAAAGGACAGATTCTAAAATGATTATCCCGTCTTCCAAACTACTCGAATGACATCGTTTCAGAGAGAGCATCCCTTTGTCTGCCTGCGATGATGCCAGTTTGGACCACTTTCTTAATATGTTGATATTCTCAGTCTCATTCTGGATCATCGCCCAGACTTAAATAGTCTGGGACTGAATAGTAACTCAATCCTTAAAATATCACAAATATTTTCATAGATTTTTGTTCAAAACTCTGAACTTTGCATGGCACAAAGCACGGAGTAAACAATCCTCCTGATGTTTATGTGACCAACGGGTTGGTGTATCTTTCAAGGTGAGTCTAACTGTGTGGTGTCCAATAACACAGGAGCCACATTCACAATAAAACTGTTCCCACTTTCATGCATAAGGATCACACAAAATGGTGATCGAAATGCCAGTGTTTACTTTCTAGCCCTAACCCAGCATACTGCCCTTAACTGCTGATGTCCTGATTTTATAACATGTCCATCTGAACAAAATTAGCATGTTACAGTCCTGGTTGTGCTGCAGTTTCAGGTGAATTCACATGTAAAATGACTGCTCAGAAAGCTTGTAGGCATGTTAGTGTAGTGCTTCTGGTTAGTGGGAATGCTGATGGTTTGTAGTTGACAGCTTTTTAAAAGCTTTTTGACCTGCCAGCTTTCCGGGAAGAAGAAACAAAAAAGCTACAAGAAGTTTCACAGAGGGTGAGACAATGTCCTGTCCCAGTGTACCAAATGTCCATTGAAAATAGTGTGTTTTTAACTTTAAAGCATGCTAACAGGTTGTAGTAGCACCACCTAAAATGGCCTGTTCACCAGATGTTAAAAAGCTCACAGGGAGAAAACTGGAATTGTTTTGGTCAACAAGGACTGTAAAACGTAGATTTTGTTAGTTTTTTTTTAATACAGTCTGTAAAACTATAACCCGTGTAATACGGACTGAGATGGACCGTAGTGCTTGTTACCATGCAGGATTTGTGTGAAATCTCTTTATTCATAGCCACACATGACATGTAAATGCAAAGATTCCTCTTAGATAATGCAGCACAGGTTCGCTGTGGATCTGCCTTATTTATTTAAATGTATTTTTAAATTGTTCAGGAGTTAAAGGACATCAAGACAGTCCAGTGAATGTATGATATTTTAAGTTAAAGAAAATGGTAAATAAGACTCAAATTCTTCACCAAAATAATCATGCTTTAATCTCTCTGCTTTAATCGAGCAGCCTTGATTCATTTAACATGGGGCTTAATACATCTCACGTCGTGGTATCTTTACAGTTTGTCATTACAATAACACATGACTCCGCCCCCTTTCTTCAGGTGATCATGGCCACCAACAGAGCCGACACTCTGGACCCGGCGCTTCTCCGTCCGGGTCGCCTGGACAGAAAGATCGAGTTCCCGCTGCCCGACCGCAGGCAGAAGCGTCTCATTTTCTCCACCATCACCAGTAAAATGAACCTCTCAGAGGAAGTCGACCTGGAGGACTGTATCCTTTTTGGCTCATCTGCAACAGGCTGAGAAATGTACTTTGTGTTCCCTGCAGCATTTACCACAGAGCACAGTAATAACTGTTTGAGCTTTTCTCGTTTTAAAATGTTCCGTTTTGCTGTTGGTTTGCTCCTATTGTTTGCTTTTGTTTTTATGCCACTGTGGTGTTGACTTGCATGGCTGGAGCTTTTTGTTTTCACACTGTATGCCGGTGTGTCCGTTCATTTGGATTCAGGGACAAACTGGTTAAAGAATATGCTGATCAACGCTCACATTTTTGGCACAACTCAGAAAAAAGCTGGAGAACAGCCATGTTACACACATCGACGGCTTCTTTTGCAAGTGTGTGAGATGAAATCTGCACCCTGAGCTCTGTTTTCACTGCACCGCCCACACACAGCTCAGCACTGCTGCTGCTTTGTTTTTGCATTGAATGCTGTGTTGTTGATTTGATCTTAACTGACGCGCAGATGTGGCCCGACCAGACAAGATCTCCGGAGCTGACATAAACTCCATCTGCCAGGAGGTGAGCTACAACTGCTCGTTTACAAATTAGTTTTTTTAACCTATTACTTACTGGTGAGTTAATAGTGATAATCTGAATGTTTAAAATCCACTTTGTAGAGCTTTTAAAATTTGGTTTCCTATGAAGAGAATGTTAGTTCTGCCAGCTCGCAGTGACTCTACTGTTTTAAATGTAAAAGCTACGTTCAGCTGCTCCACAGCAGGTCACTGTTTCACTCTGGATGCTCTTCCTGACGCAACCCTGAGAGGGATGTGTGTGTCTGCGTGGAATTGAACAGTAACTCTTTGCTTGTCAAATACATGTGTGAACTGCTACACTATGGAGCCACTAGTCTCAGTTTTAAATGCATTTGTGTGGGGAAAGATGAAACTGTTCTCACTCAGCACAAGCTATAGAAACGGTTTCAGAGAGCAGCCGTCTTAAACTGCACTGGGTGAAATCTGCTGTTCATTTACAGGTAAAAATGGTCACGTTTCTTCTTCTCTTCTGTCTCAGGCCGGCATGTTGGCAGTGCGTGAGAACAGGTATATCGTCCTCGCCAAAGACTTTGAAAAGGCCTACAAGACGGTCATCAAAAAGGACGAGCAGGAGCACGAGTTCTACAAGTAGACAGAAAATATCATCGAGAGGAATTTAGAAAAATGTCCAGACACACGTTTGTTATTGATTTCCATTTGTGTGTCTGTATCTACAGCGAGTCTTTTGTGGATTCACAACCTGCATTGATTTTTGGACTAAATTTACTCACTGCAGCACTCGGGGCCTAACGTCAGCCCGCAAAGGAGTGCGTTTTCCTACAGGCCCTCCACTAGTTCCTAAAAATATCTGGCCCTGACTGTAGCTAGGGAAGAGCATTTGTTATGTGTGTGTGTGTGTACTCTTTGAACAACACGTTACCTTAAAAATCCATTAAACATGTTTTCCATAAAAACAGGACATTATGGTGATTTTTTTTCTGCCTTTTTCTGTGATAAGAGCTGCAACAAATGTATCCATTACTCAACTGATAAAATTTTAATTGACAGGTTTAGTCAACTGTTAAAATTTTAAAGTGAGTCATCTTAAGTGTGGCAGTTCAAGGGTTATAATTATAAGTCTGTAAAATATACTATTATAAAAAAGCATCACCCCTCTACAGTAATGGCAGAATCTGCCCATGCAGAACAAAACTCCTGGCAGACTTCCTGCAGTCGAGTTTTAACCTGTGAAGACTGACTCCTCTTTGGAGCCAGCCTCAGGTGGACATCAGAGCCACTGCAGCTTTTGGTGCTTGCCTGCTGGCTGCATTTTCAGACCCAGAGGTTGTTGCTTGAAGTCTTCATAAATGAGATTATGTCAGATATACTCACAACATCTACATTAGTAGGTAAATACATTTATTAATTAGAAGTTAGCACTGGGAGCCATACATAAGATTAAGGTATTCTGGTGTTGATAAACTCCTGCCATTCTGTGGATTTTGGATTTGACAAAGCCGGCTCAGATAGATACCGGTCCTGGGCCGAGTTTCTCGGCGAACCCTCGAGTTGAGCTGACGCCGCAGAGCCGGCCTTTCCATCTCTGTTTGTAAGTCTGCCCACGAGTTGAAGCACTGCAGCTGGAGGTTACCCCTGCCCCTTGAAATGAGAGGCAGAGGATCAGAAAATTGAATGAACAAAGAATTGTGCTGTTCAAAGTGGTGGTACCTACAAGGGCCTGGTACGAAGTCTGTAGGTGACCTGGTCAAAATAAAAGGGACAGAGCTGCAGAACTGCCACTTCTGGCCAGTAGGACATCTTGGCAAATATCTGATCCAGCCTGTGGTTTCTCCCAAAGTAGAGTCTGGGGAAGAGTCTGTACCACAGGGCTGACACCAGAGAGTCCATGCTGCTTTGAAATGCTGAGGGCCTGACAGGAAGTACCCTGTACGGAGGTGGCTGGACTGCCATTTGGCTAGTTATATCTTAGAAACACAGGTAAACACAGGTGAATTCAGTGCAGACGCAGACACACAGGTCATTTATGTAAATACTGAGCTTCTGAAAGTATAAATCATCTCTTACCTTGACTATGATTGATAACCTGCTGCATAAAACAAGTGATTTGTTTATTTTTGAGTGGATGTTCAGTTCTAGAGCACATCACAGTTTTAAATGATAACTACGGAAGGAAAGTACCATTTTATCCCACTGACACTTAACACAGACTGTACATAACAGATGGATGGCTTGTTTTGAAGCCTCACAGTCATATTTGACCATGCTGCTAAGTAAAAGATTAATAAAACCCTAGAATTTCACTCACTGAAAGTGGAGCACAGACTTATTTGATGGTCACTGCAAGATATTTGCATTAAAAATGTTCCAAAGGACACAAACAGCACGGACATGGTCAGGATGTCCAGTCCAGGAACTGAAATTAGCTGAGGTGAAACCAGCAGAGAGCTAGGAGGAACCTTTTGTTTGTGACGAGCAGCCAATGAGAAGAAGATTGGTCTTAAATGAGATTAGCTAAAAATGGCTTATTTTTGCCAAGCAGAAACCTACAGTGAAGCGCCAACAGCTGAGTGAATGCACCAAGACCCAGTAAGAGAAACAAGGATTATTTTGAACTCTGAATCATGCAAAGCTACTTGAGTCCGACAATAACAATATGGAGCTGGAACTGAGTAGAAGGAGTGCATTTTACAGTGTGCTGTTTTTAAAAGGCTGTCATTTACCCACTGTGTGTAAAAGTCAGTAAAGCTCAACAAATACTGTAGAGAGTAAATATTTCTCTGAATTGAAGGAAAGCGTACAGTAGCATGAAATGGAAATAGTCCAGTGCAGGTACCTCCATCTGTACCTAACTACAGTCTTGTATAAATGTTCTTCCTACCACTGTAGCCAAACCTGAGGGTGGGGTCAAGTTTGAATGTATCAGCTAACTTCAGACGGCATCAGAAAGTCCTTAATATTCTTAATTACCAAATGACTCCGTTCACTGCTTTATGGCTGTGTTGGTTTTATAGTTTGGTTTTATCTAAAGGACATTGGTTGTTTTTCTGACCTTTGGACAGAACTTTGATGTCAATTATGAGTCTATAAAATATGACCTAAAATATTGCCTGTAATGCAGTCAGTAGTGGTGCTCGGTTTAATTTTAGGCTTTTGGGTTTAGAGGGTGACCCTGACAATTACATAATCCAGAATATAGCCGCAAGGTTTGTCAGGCGCATAAATTCAGTGCTAAGCAGAAGGGTGATGGGAATCATGGCTTGTTGTCATGTCCTGGTCAGTCTTCCTTGGTCGACAAAGGTCACCTCAGTAAGTGCCATTTGATCTGAACTCAGTTTACAGAAATCAATGGTGACACATGTGAAGCTGGCAGTAAAATGCAGGCTGTTTATCCATCCATTCTCTTCCGCTTATCTGGGGCCGGGTTGCAGAGGTAGCAGCCTAGGCAGAGAAGCCCAGACCTCCCTCTCACCAGCTACCTCCACCAGCTCTTCCAGAGGGACCCCAAGGCGTTCCCAGGTCAGACGAAAGATTTTCTCCAGCGTGTCCTGGGTCTGCCCCGAGACCGCCTCCCCATAAGGACATGCCCGGCGCCCAGGAGGCATCCTGATCAGATGCCCAAACCACCTCAACTGGCTCAGTTCGATTCATGCCATTTAAAGAAATCTTTACAAGCCGTCTGGCATCAACAGCCACGCCACGTTCAAAGCCACTTAGATCACATTTCTTCCTCATTCGGCCTAGTCTGATCATAAACATATAACAAACAGCAGTATCAGAGCTTTAAAATGACAAAAGAAAAAGAACAAGACAGCTTCGGTTTCATCTGCAGATCAGACATACCTGTAAGCCAACAGCAGCTCAGGCAAATATTTCAATAATAAAAAAGGGCCATGCTCTGTTAAAAACTTCTATTTTCTGAATTTGGACTCCATAGCATTAAAGACATTTATGTGTAAACATCAAGCTGCTGCTCCTGAGGTCAGCATAGTTGAGGATGAGGTGTTAGGTTAGAATCAGAAGTCCTTTATTCGTCCTTTGCGGGAAATTACAGTTTCAGAACAGCCAACAACAAACAGACATACATGGGGGATGAGTGACTGCGACCTTGCTGCCCCATGAGGGCGCTGCCATTCAAAAAGTAAATAGCACACATAAGGGAAAAATTAGGTTAAAAAAAATCAACCCGTGCTTTGCCCCAAAGAGGCACCCACGGGGTTCCAAAAACCACCTTAGCCCACAATGTGGGACATGTCAGCAATGCTGCAGGCTCTGAAACTTTGACTAATCTACCATAAAAATGCATGTTATGCGTCTGGAATTTAGTATAAAACGGACAAGTATAATTTATATGAGTGCAACTTTTCCAGCTGTCCTGCTAAGTAAATTCAGTGAGACAAATAACAGATGAAGTTTGTTCTCATGCGATGGTACTTCAATATTATTGTGTTCCCCTTTTCCCACATAATGATTATTAAGCTGATTATAACTGTTGTTTCAAATGCTGTTCTGCCTGTCAATCACCTTTGGGTTTCTGTAGGGATGCATTCATAGACTGGCACAATTAGCCAAATGACACATTTTTTTCTCTGCATATTCACTGACTTGATTTTCACTGTGATAGTTTTCAGCATATTTGCTGCAGAGCTCATGACTCTGTGGTTTCTTGCAAATGTCCCCCTTTTTTAATGTGCATGTGTTTTTTTAATTCTGTATATATGCTCTACAGGTGGAGGTATGCAGAGGAGAGAAGAGAAATTAACACCAGTAAAATCAAGACAGAATACTCTTGTATGAGTGTAAATACCTGGGGTCAACCATTCATAGACAGTGCACAAGAGAGATGAAGAAGAGAGCAGAGGCAAGGTGGAGTGGATGGAAATGAGTGTTGAGCGATTTGTGACAAGAGAGCAGCAAGAGTGAAAGGGAAGATTTACAAGATGGTAGTGAGACCTGCTATGATGGATGGTTTGAAGACAGTGGCTCTGACACAAAGACAAGAAGTTGAGCTGGAGGTGACAGAGCTGAAGATGTTCAGATCTTCACTGCGAGTGAGCAGGATGGACCAGCTGATGGAATGAGTCCATCAGCGGGACAGCTCTGAGTCAGGGAGGCTGAGATGGTTTGGACATGTGGAGAGGAGGGAGAGTGGATATACGGGACAGAGGATGCTGAAGATGGAGCTGCCAAGCAGATGGAAAATAGGAAGACCACAAAGAAGATTCATAGATGTACTGAAGGACATGCAGAGGATTGGTGTGACAGAGGAGGATGATGGGATAGGATGAGATGGAGGCAGACCATCTTCTGTGGCGCCCCCTAAATGGAACAGCAGATAGAAATACAGTTTACAGCGAGAGACCGTAAAAAAAGAAGAAAAATAAAATTACGTACAGCAATGCTAAAAAAATCATTTGGCTAGTTTTTAAGTCAAAGCCCAGGGAGTAACAGGCGTGTGCAAAGAGGAGATTTTTGAGCCAACAATATTAATAATAAAATAACATAATAACTTAATAAACTAACTAAGTAAATAAAAATGTATCACCCTGTGGGTCTTCGTAGATATAAAGGGTTCAGGACACTTATTTAGTACAGAAGGCCTGTTTTAAGAGCTGGTGTTGAGCTAAACCCGGGTTTCCCCGTGTCTTGCGGCGTGTCCGCTGAAGGGGAGGAGAAAAGCGGGGAGCCGCAGCAGCGCTGCTCATTTACCCTCCGACTCCGACAGCACAGCAGCTCTAACTTCCAACCACAGAGGAAATACTGAACAGGAAACGGGCAGCTGGAGGGATACCGACGCCTAACAGCTTCTTCACACGTTCAGAGATAAACGCACCTTTCAGGTGAGACCGAACAAAAAGGGGGAAATGTGTTTGTGACCCTGAGAGAGCGGCTCCGTGTGCCAGTGCTAGCTCGTTAGCTAGCCAGCTAAGTAACAAACTACTGACGTCCTCTTAGTGGTTAGCGCGGCTCAGGCTCAGCGTCCACAGCTGGCGAGGATCAGTTTGGAGTTTAGGTGAGAGCCGTTTCCTCGGATTATGGGTTTAAAAACCAGAGTGAGCTCACTATCTCGTGTTGTGACTCAGTTTAAAGGTAGTTGGGAGTCTTGTTAGCTCCACTTAAAAGTAATGAGACCGCTCATGGAAACCCGAGTTCACCCGCTGCGGGGCTAAAATAATTAGCTATTAACGCTAAGACTGATTAATATCAGCTCTGACTAACTTTGGATTTGCTATAATAAAGGGCTGCGGAGTCTGGTTTTAGCTCATGTGTTCCACCTAAAAAGAAAAAGGCCAGAGATGAAAGTTCAAAGTTAATGGCAGCTGGATCTAACAGGAAACCGGGTTTATGATTAGCCAACTATTCCCGGAGCACTTCAACCTTATCGCACGTCGGGGTGTGGAAATGCCCGTTAATTTCGCCATTTTCTGCTCCCTCCCTGCTTCACAGCTGAAGCAGGTTTCTCAGCCCATGTTCTTGCCCGTATGGTCTCTCATATGTGCCCTCCGCAGCAGAACAAAAGGCCCAGCACAGCGACCCCCTTCCCCCTCTGAACCCATTCCGCACTGGCGGCGTGAGAGGACCCGAGTAAGGGCCGAGGTACAGGGGAGGGGGATCCGTGTGTGAGAGAGATCCACCTGAAGTCCCGCTCCTCTCATCAGTGGCAGAGTAAACCTGCTATCACAGGTATTAAAGAGCCGATAGTCCTGGTTATATTTTAAAAAACGTTGATTTGAAGTGCGAGTAAAGCAGGACAAACAGAGTGTATGAGGGCAGGTGTTTACATAATTATTAATAATTCAGGAACTGCAGTGTGTGTCTGTTTTAGAAAACTGGTTAAAGCGGCTTCAGTTGAATCTCTCATTTAGCATCTGCTTGAGGTGGGGCATGTATTGTTTGTTTTTGTTGTTGTTTTACATTAAATAAAAAAAAAGTTAATTTGGTCTTATTCTGGTTCCAGAGAAAAGCAACTCTTGGCCTCTGAGTAACTCGTTTGCTTTGCTTTACCTGGGATGTGGCTGACTAGTCGTTTTTGCTTAGGAAGGTGATTACATATGAACTACAATGACCCAGAATTGGCACTGGACCATCCTTTCTCTTCATAGGCCATTTATTGCTTTTTCTTTAAAATCAGATCCTTTGTAATGATATTTTCACTGGTGTTTCTTATGACCATCAAAGCATCAAATATTGTATTGTACTACTGCGTTGTTGAGCCAGTGAAATATAATAGAAGTTGTGACTTATTTCTCAATCTGTCAAAATCTATAAATGGATCCTTGCTTGGTTTTTTGAGATCTTAATAAGCATTAATTTTAATTTGAAAATTGGTGCAGAACCTTGAATGTTGAAGGAGCTGCTGTTGTTTTTCTTCTGGGAGGCCTCTTTTGTTGTGGGTTATCTTTCCCCACTATTTCCTTATCTCCATGGTTTCTGTTGCTTAATCTGCAAACTGATGCAGGTTACTGTAATTGTCATTAGATAAGTGACTTTCCCTGGTGATTTGATGAGGAACATTATGCTATGGAAACAGTCCCGAGGCAGAAAGAGACGAGGAGGTGGGAGAAAGAGGAGACTGATGAGCTTTTTTTTCCCCACTTTTCCCTCCCTCTCCTGTCCCAGTGGAGTCGGACTCAGGGGACCAGCCACAGCGACATGTACCAGCTGCACCGTGATGAATGGTTGGGGCTCAGAAGGCGTTGCCATGACAGGGACGCTGGCACGCGCTGTTATGCAGACGCCTCTCTTCTCAGGGCATGTTTGCACATTATTTCATTGCCTGCTCCTTCTTGGTTGGTGCTTGAGAGAAAAGGCCTGCTTTGCATACATAGATTTGAAGTGTGTAGTGCTGTTACGACTAATACAAGCTTGTTGTGAAGTGAATTTTCTTTTGTTTTGGTGGCAGCATGAGAAAAATACAGTTGTTGTGTAACCACATCTGTCATTGCCACAAACATGGTGAAATACTCCTGCCTGCCAGCCTGTACTAACAGGTCTGAGCTGTTTTTGTGTTGAGCCATGTCATTTTCATTTTCAAGTGAGTCAACTGTGAGGAGATTGGTGTGATTTTTCGTGTCCAATAAACCCTCCATCCTCTGAAACTTAAACTGGGAAAAGCTTTAGTTTGTGTAGGTGGATATAAATAGATATCAGACAGATGAGGCTTTTTTTTAAGCGATGTTTGTATAAATGAAGATGGCCTGCAGTGGATGTGTGAAAATGGCAATGAAGTTAGAAACAGCTGTTGCTCTAAATGTTGTTCCAGTATAGGAACCCAGTCAGTGGTCTCATAGAGCCAGCTATAAAGAATTTAACCCTGTGGTCTGGATGCGAGGCCCAGATGATTAAGACCATGGTCCGGAAGAGTGAGGAAATGGAAACATATCTTAGCTGTTAATTCCTGAGTGAAGGGAAACATTTCTGTGCATATTTCTCTCATCAGGGGGTTTCAGGAGTAGATGGTTTTGCGGAGAGCTGGAAGTGAAAAAGAAGTCCTGAGGTTAAAGCATCATCTCCGGGGAAATACTTTCATTTCAGACTTTGTACCACAGCTCTGCTCAGTGGCTCAATTCTGAGAACATCTGCTTGTGGCTCAGCTAAGGAGAAGCCACGATGAAGAAGTGGTGGGCTGATAGTGCCTGGGTTGGATCTTTTAATCAGGAGTGAAATGGTCATGAGGAAGAGGAGCCTCCCGACATGCACGCAGTGCTACAAGGTCTGCACAGAGGAAGGGACGGCGTGGCAAGCTAAACAGGCCCAGATCTCCACCGGCTCAGGCAGCAGAGCCATGCCTCTGAGCCCTGGAAGAGGGAGGTGACGGTGACACTGAGCAGAAAGCAGGTTAGATCCACAAAGAACACCCGGAGTCAGTCCAGGTAGTGTCGCTGCCAAGTCTCCAAGACTACCAGAGACAACATCATGTGCTGTCTGTGCCCCTTCGAGCCAACGTGATTACAGTGGACAGGTTCAGTCCATATTTTGGAACGTCCACTTCAGTGATCCTGAGAAGGATGTACAAAATGACAAAAAGAAGGGAACACCAGGCCATGGCAAACTGTTTAGAGTCAGGCCTCTTTATGACCACATCCTCAGTGTGCCAGGCTTATTACCACCCGAGAAGAGAGCTGGCAGTGGATAAAAGGATGGTAGCAACAAAGGCAAAAACTAGCATGACCCAGTACACAACAAACTAACTAAATGGGGAATGATTTAATTTTATTTTTTTAATTGGTTGAGCCAAGCAGTGGCTACATTATCAGATTTATGATTCCACTCACAAGAGTGGAACAGCAAGTCGGCATGATGTGGTCATGAACCTTATTCAGTCATCCTTTCTTGGCACTGGGTACCACATTTACAGTTTTTACACTAGTGCCAAACAGTTCATGGACCCGGTCAGCATGACGTTTGGAGCATGTAGCACAGGGAGAGCAGAATTTGTCCCTGAGTGGGGGGAAATGCTCTCTCCAAAAATGTGTGAAAGAGAGCCTGTGAGATGGATCAGAGAGGGCCCACTCATTTTTCTGAAGTGGATGGGCATGCAGGGGCTGTCTGTATGCGCCACCATCCCACCTGGATTTTCAGGTGCAAAGAAAGGTGAAGGATGGAGATGGAGGCTGAGCTGTGAGCATTGCCCACATTTAAAAAAATGTGGGTGGGGTTGACCTGTCAGACCAGCTCTTTCAGTACTACTCCACCCTCAGAAAATCAGCTTGTTGGCACAGCAAATGCTTTACAACACACAAATGTAATCACTGTCTCCAGGTGTACAACAGGTGGAGGGACACACCTGGAAGAGTCAGGCCTGTGTGTTAAACATGTTTGTGGCTTGAATTTAGTTTTTTGTGATTTTTAGGCATGTTGATACAGTATGTTAAATTGAAAAAAAAATTCTAGTCATACAGGTTTGGTTGGCCTTAAAAAATTATGCCAAACAAAATTTGGCATTTTTTAATTCTTCCTTTTCTCTGCAGCACTTTGGGGCTTAATAATTGTATAAGTTCAGGAGATACCCTCATGAAAGTTTCAGGGATGAAAAACACATTGAAATAATTGAAAAGTGTTTTATACCTGCTCCCAGTGTCATAATCTAATCTGAAGGGAAAATCTTGATTTAGTTCAGCACACTTTCACAAGTGTGTTAAATTGATTTGGCTGTATTTTTATTTACCAAGTTATTGTACAGAAAAAAAACCCAGCTGATCCAGAGGAACACCACTGCGTACACATGTTGCCTCTGAGGAGTTTAGAAAAAAAACCTACAGGTAGCTTTTTTTTTTTTCTCAAAATGCAGCCTTGAAGGCAGAGTTGGATGTAGAGGGGTTGGGCCTTGCTGCAGCTGGAATTTCTTGCTCAGCTAAATGACATTTAAACAAAATCATGACCCGTTTGACTATTTTTCATTGTGTGTGATCAGTTTTGACTCAGACAAGACAGTACGATCTATTTGTGTTGGTGAAGCCTCCTCTGTGGTTACCATCACCATGACTGGTCTCCTGCACCTCCCTCTGTGGCTGCTGTGCACGTCGTCTGTCTTGTCCCTTTAGGACACTTAAGCTACATGAGTTAAATACATCTCCACCCTCCTATTCTTCCTCATTCTATTTATTTTCTCATCTGCTTCCTCATTTCAGTCCTTGTGTTGATAATCCCCTTGGCTCCTTTTCATTCATTTATTCATGTGCACAAACATGCCTTGAGCACTCGGAGCTGTCAGTGAACTTTCTTAACTTCATTATATAATTAAAATCATCAGGAAAAAAGACATTTGACTATAAATTATGTCTACAGCGATTCCTCAAGTAACTCGACTAATTCGATTCTAAAAAATCCACATTAACAGCATAGAAGTTCTCTGTCACTGTGACCGAGTGGCTCATCGCTAACACGTTTTTCCACGCCCCCACAGCTCTCTGCTGTGTGTGTGTTTTATGTTGCTGTGCTGAGAATTTTGGCTGTTTTTTGGTTTACTCTAGCTGTTAGCTACCAGAACAGATCGCCTTACCCAGTGTGCTAGCAGGCGCCTCCATTAGCACTAGCTATTGTTTGGTAGTGGAAGGACCCCCATGCCCCAGCATTCAGTACCCAGGGGCCCCATCAAAAAAGTTTATTCTTTTAATCCCTGATCATCAACTAAAATAGACCTGCAGGAGAAACATATTGGATGGTGCAGCTTGTGAACAAAAAGCATTACAGCATTAAGCTCATGCAGCCTGCAGTTTTTCAACAGAAACACTGATAACACAACAGCAGCAGTTGATTTACGTGCAGTCTGTCTGCGCCCACGCCGCAAGTGCAACGAGGCGGAGCCATTATAGAGATGGTGAGCTCACGTGGAGTGAAAGGCAACGTTTTTCTAGTGTCCAAAGCAGCAGTGCTTTTCCTGTAACTACAGTGATCCCTCACTTATCACGGGTGTTATGTTCCAGGATCATCCGTGATAAGTGAAAATCCGCAAACTAGGGACGCTATATTTATTTTAATATTTATACATTATTTTAGTAGTTACACTGAGTAGAGCTGTGGTATGAAGTCTGTTGTACACTTTATAAACCCTCCCCACACACTTATACACTACATAACACTTTCCTATTCCCTTAATAACCTTAATAACGTGAAATGGAAGAGTAGTGAGGGATTACTGTACAATGAAACCTTTAATGGGAAACAGTTGGAGGTCCTTCAACCACCTGATCAGCAAGTGAAGAAAATAGAACTTTGTAACGGCACCATCCACACACACAAAAACTGCAGTACAGATGAAATGTTAATACGACAAAGTTATTTCTTATCCAACTACTCGATGGAATAATCAATAGAATCCTCAATTACTTAAATAATCGATTTTTGCAGCCCTGCTAGAAGTGTTGGGATGGGATGCAAATTTGGGATTCCACCAGAAAAGATGTTGGAGAGAGAAATGTGAATGATTTGACCCGTTGCAGGGAACATGAGTGAATGGCTGAAAGTAAATGATATTTTTTTTATACGCTCTGTGCTTGATTTGTGGACTGGATGAGCACTCTGACACCAACCTGGAAATGGTTGGTGTGAACTCTGAAGCTTGCATCAAACTACAGAAATGCAGGGATCTCAAATGAGTGGTGTAGTTTAATACATTAATGGGAAATCATTTTGCATCTAATAGCTGAGTGATTAACATCTCCCAGTAAATTCTCAACCCATAGAGATCATCGTCTTACTGGCAAAACCCAATTATGTCCACGTGGGCAAGCCACTACAAAAAGAGACACTAAAACACATCTTTTTAAAAGAAGTGTGCAATTTTTTTTCCTTTTTTGTCTAAAAGGATGGAATTGTAAAGAATAGACATTTCTTTACAATGGGAAATCATGAAATATTTCAGAATCAGAATCAGACTTTATTGGCCAAGTATGCTCACACATACAAGGAATTTGTGTTTGGTTACAGTAGCTCACAGTGCACAAAACAGACATTACACAGTAACTGTATATACATTCTAGACACATACACACACTCTCTCAAAACACACGCTCTCTCACTCTCTCACTCTCACTCACTCACTCACTCACTCACTCACTCACTCACTCACTCACTCACTCTCACACACACTCACTCTCACACACACACACACACACACACACACACACACACACACCTGTAAGCACTGATAACATGTCAAAGTGTTTTATTTACAGACCTTTGAAGTGAATCCCTGTATTAGGAGAAAAGGTTATAT